>NDFZ01003487.1:12435-29177 GCA_002192655.3 Mamestra configurata
GGGGGGGGGGGGGGGCGGTTGTGGATGGGTCAGCGGAAAATAACAAACAGACATCAAGGATAGTTGTAGGATAGGAATTTTTTGCCAGTGTTACTTTTATGCAAGTAGTTGACCACATCATCGCTTACCATCAGCCGTGGTAGTGATGAAACGCGAAAGTATCAACAGTTTAAAGAAGATACTAGTTTGGGTAAACGATAGACACACACCGAAAAGTAGCAAAAGTACTCAGATCGATAGTTGTAACTGCTGTAATGCTAAAATTAAATGGCGACAGACATTTTATTCGTCCCGACGGCAACGGCCCGCTGCCTTTCGCCAAACGATCTTACAAATTAAGTTTGTAATGGACAATTATTAGGCTCTAAAAGTGCCGTAGCTAGAAATAGACTCCAATCTATGAAATCTGATAAAAAATCTTCTCCATTATCAAAAAAAATAGAAGACGCAAGATACTAATAAAGGCCAACGTGACCTGACCACTTCCTTAAAAGGCACTTCACCGTATCAATTTAAAAAGAAACGATGTGTGTCTCCCACAATTTTCTACACAGACGCCTTCACGTGGAACAACTGCGTCATTTTTAGCCACGACTGGTGCGACGTCAGGTTGGCGTCAAGTTAGCGTCAGTGCGGCCTGCCTCGCTTCTTCCACCAGACATTTATTAAGTAGGAAATACGGATGAACTGGCCGGAGCGCTGTTAAATTGTTCAACAATTGTTGTAACAGCGTTTAGCCGATGTTTGTTTTAAATTAATTGGTGACCTCGTTCTAACTTTCACACTCTGTTGGTATCGGCTTTTATAATGTGCTGTTTTAAGCTAAGAGCTTAGTGAAATTAATGTGTTTTAGCGTAATCGACAGCGGACAAGGTATTATGCTGTACAGGTACACGTAGATTTTACACCACACCCTGTCCTGAATTTCCACCTAATACATAAATTAATGGATGCTTAGGACAATAAATTTAATTCTATTCGACCAAGTCAACAAATTGCTACCCGGCTACAAATCCTAACAATTCGCCTGAAAGTCATGTGAACCACCAAAGCTGATAAGTGCTCACACATCAACAATAAAACGTCACTTAGTATTCACCTGTCGCCCTGTATTAATACCAACGGGCTTACCATACAGCCCGACATGCATTTTCGAGTGACAGCCACTGGTCAGACTTTTGCGGATGCAGCACAAAGGAACTTATTTTTTTGTCGGACTAACGTAAAATCCAAATCAATGGTTAGCTCGACTCACTTTTGTTATTGCTGCTATTATATTCTGGCCGTCGCTTCGCCGACTATTTCTGGCTTTTTGGCCACTCGAGGCCAGCCGTTGGAAGTCGTGGTTTTATAAAATTCATGGACATGTGAGCGATGCGATCGTACTAACTTTAGATAGTTCAAACTCTTTTATGGCGGTTTCGCCATAAAATAGTTTGAACCACTGTCTCCAGGTGGTATATTTATAATACCTGGAGTTTTAAGATGATTTCCTCGGAGATATCGACTTACGACCTCTACAAGTCCACAGTCTCCATTCATCAATGTTACTTAAGCATCCTACAAAATATTGTATGAATAACATCGTAGTATACAGGCGACTTGCCTCGGGCACAATATTGGCGGACACAAAAGATAAGCACGAAGGACTACAAGTAGAGAGATGACGTCGGCGTCATATTTCTTTTATCGTGTCTTAAAGGCAGGTAACATTACGTCATCTGCCGTACGTTTTACTCTGCAGCTCGTACAAAATAAACCGAGAACAGCTGCTTATTGTATCGCTGACAGCAAAGCCGTGGTACGACATTGTGGAGCTCCTCCAAAGAAATAAATAATAGCGACTTACTTGATCCTACGAAGCTACAATGCGTCGTCATTATTTCGTGCTTATGGAGCCACAGACCCTCTTTTCACTCCGAGTTCAACGCTTCGCCTGTGCGAGGCCTTATGTCAAAACAATTGAACGTTATACTGTCAAGTACATTGTCTTGAAACTTCTCAGTTTAACATTAATTTGTTCCATTGAGCTCGACATGCTGTTACACATTTGTTTCATATAGTTCACTATTACTTGTACGGAATTCATATTAGTACCGTCCCTATATTAGGTATAGTGAGCCGCATAGAAAAGTACTATGTATTTTTAATAATGCTTTAAAACTAACCTAACTATCTGTCTATAAAAAGATGCAAAAAATAAAATAAGGCCTTTCAGTGCAGTAGTAGAATCTCTATGTGTTTATTCTTGTGTGAAGGCTTGCAAAAATAGAAAGGAGTGATTTTGCTTAGCACGAGGATTACTGGTATCTGGCAAAACGGAATTCACGTTTATGTCCGTTGAAGTAGTCGTTCCGTCAGGATTTCGTATTCGAAAAGTTAATGAAGTGTACCGCGAACGTTACCCGTGTCAAACCGTCAGGAACACGTCATATTTCACGTGTTATTTTTTGTTTATTAAGCGATCGCCACGTCAATTTTGTTTAGGATTACGGAACAGGACGCTAGAGGAATGTGGCTGTAGGTAGAATGGGTGATTCGTATTCGGATAACGTGTTAGAAATGGTATACTTTACGGAGAGAGTGTATTGTGCTGTCGTTTCGCGTGAAGTATGACAAAGGTATAAAAATAAAGGGCGTGAACATTATACGAGTACTACACTAATTTGTATGTTAGCTACATGGCCGCCTGGGAAGGGATTGTGTTGTTGTGATCCGGTGTCGTGGCGCGTTACCGTCAGCCACGCCGCATGGCTCCGGTTTCGCAGAAGTGTTTCGCTTGACGCTCTCCGATCGCACGGACACGTTTTTTTGATATTCGATACCGACCACGGAGAAAAAAAGAAGTTCTACGTTGCAAGAAATCTAATGGTGCATTTTTAATATTAGTTTTTATCAATAGGTTGTCATGGGTTTATGTGTCTAATAAGAATATTCAATAAATAATTAAGAGAAACTTATTTTTTAGCTATCTATCTTATAATGATCATTACTACATTCAGGAAAACGTTTACCACCACAACTTTTGTTAAAAGAACTGTCAATAGTTTAATACGATCAGAAATCCCTTAAACACAAATCGCAGATGGTCCCTCAAGCGGTTAATATTTATAAAACTATTTCAATACCTAAGGCCAAAGTTTCCATAGTTCTGATTTAATATTTTTATAGCAAGACCTTTTTGTTAATCCTACTACATTACATTGGTATGAATAAACAATTTAGTGGCGACTCACTAAAATAACTCATTGGCTGGTTATTAAATAAAGCTGAATAAACAAAATAACAAAACGCAATGTGTGTTTAATTGGGCTATTTAGATAACAGAAAAATAACAGGTGTCAACTCTTTTTAAAGGGGTAAAACGTATCAATATAAGGGTCAAAGTAACGATCTCTATTACGTATAATANCTTTTTATAGCAAGACCTTTTTGTTAATCCTACTACATTACATTGGTATGAATAAACAATTTAGTGGCGACTCACTAAAATAACGCTGAATAAACAAAATAACAAAACGCAATGTGTGTTTAATTGGGCTATTTAGATAACAGAAAAATAACAGGTGTCAATTCTTTTTAAAGGGGTAAAACGTATCAATATAAGGGTCAAAGTAACGATCTCTATTACGTATAATACGATCCCCAATTAAAATAAATTGTATAATAATATAGAAGTACAAAAACCACATTTTAAAGCAGATGTCTTCATTGTAAACACAGAAAGTAGTGGAGGCGCTTTATGCAAAAAACATTCACAAAATTTTGCAGCATACGTTACTCCACTACCTGCTACTTTGTGACATCTTGACGTAAGGATGCTACCTGCGCGCTTGAATCATTTATAAGCTTGCAAAATTTGTAGCAACTCTTGCTTCTTCCCTTATTTTCAGATGCTCCATTGTTCTTAAGTATATTTAAATTTTTCTTTGTTTTGTTTTAAATATTTAAGTTTTATTTATGAAGATTTTTTTCTATAATTAATTTTGGTCAAATTTAAACAAACACAACATTTCAAATGTTTCAGAAATATAGCAAAAAAAAAAAAAACTATAAAACTTTTTTGCCTACTTGTAACTAATTAAAGTTTCCCGGTTTTTTATCGCTTCGCGAATTAATCAGGTGACAGCCCTAAAAGCTTCATCTGCCACTTGAACGATCGAAAGGTACGACGGCGCGCCGGTATCAGGAAGGAATGTACAGTGGGTGACTTGAACAGTTCCTGTCCCATTCGCTCCCAACCGGCTTTGCCTAAGCTAAATTTGTTCGCCGTCTCATTCATACACACCAACATTTTCAATACTTACCTGCGTAAAATGATATACATCTGTTGCGGTATCAACCTCTCGCTCGCGCTTGTGCTCCTAAATGCATTGTTGATATACGCGTCCCGCTCTGACGTCTCATGAACAGGGGGTAGACGGTGTTGGTGCACGTTTGTGTTGGTGTTCGTTTATTTAGTGAACTTGGAAGCTCGCTTTCGTGTTTGTGCATAGGGTGTCGGGCATGATTGTGTGCGTGAGTTGTAGAGGCGCGACATAGCTTTGCCGTCTCCATGACTTAAAAGTTTTGTACGGAATGAGACCAGCGAGCTAGTTCTGCGCCGGCCGGCACGCTTGATGCACGCGTGTGGGACGCTCGCGTCCAACTTCTCCGTGAATCTACGAGTACAAAAACTTGTTTTTTAAAACATTATAACTAAAAGTTATCGAATTGTATTTAAGTTAGTGACGCTAAACATTTTGCTGATAAATAAAGTGATTATACTCTCATCGTATACAGTGTGTTGTTTATTTTTTTCTGTGAAACTGCAACGTGTTTGGTTCAACGGACTACGGAGGAGGTTGGTCGTCGTATTCTCGTGTATAGGCTATTGTACATCAACCAAATAACTCTGGCATATTTTGTCTGTTATTCAAAAAGTTACTTTTGATTGTTTTCACTGCAGAACCGTTGATACAATTAGGCAAATATGTCTTTTTGTGTTTGTTCTATTGAGACAGAGTTAAAATACGATGTTTATAAAATTTTATTTTCTAATTTCAAGGCATTACTCATGTGGTCATTGAATGAAAAGTAATTTAAGGATGTATTGAAGATGCTTCCAAATCAAAGACAAATGTTTGTAGAATAAGAAACAATATAAATTCAACATTCAAGCTTGAAAACCAACAATGCACAGAATCCAAACAAGCCAACATTAACTTTTTAGGCATACAAGGAAAACGGTACCTTAAATATAATTGTGTAATCATCATCACAAATTTTGTTAGCGAACGGCCTGTCGAGTTGAACAACCTTAGGACACAAATAGATACAGAACAGACGGTACAGAAACGCTCAGTAAACGCCGGCCCACAAACTGTTCTCCCCTTTACAAATCATTGTCAGGCATTTAACATCGTCAAATCATAACTAGGTTTGCCTTCAAGTAATTCAAACAACCGCCACAATCACTAAGTTCTAGTTGTAGATTTTCACTAGAATTAACACTGGTGAAACTGATATTTTAGTTACGGTTAAGAATCTTTATTTGTTATGAGAATAATTATTCGTATTAACTTACATGAGAAACTTAAATATAAAGCAAGTTTACTAATGAGCTTAGTACAGAACAACAGAAAAATATAACATTATATTATAAACAGATAAATAGTTAATTTGCATTTAACATTCAAGTAGCAAAACAAATAAAACGTTTGCGAAACAAAATTACAAATTATACGAGATTTTGGGTCTTGAAAATATTTTCGATTGAATTGTCACAAACAAACAATAAAGAGTGAAGAAAAAAAACACTTTAAACAAAATTAAAGATAGATTAACTTTTTCTTTTTAAAAGTAGCTTTACTTTTAAAGAAAAAAATAATTTTAAGGAGCTGTGTAGCTGAATGAGATATAAAAATTAGGAATAAAGCCTTTTGAAAACGAAATCTTTGGCAGCAATTAAAATGGTTTAAAGATTGAAAGTTAAAAAAGTAATATATTTTAATGAAAAGAACATTACCAACCTAGGTACTCGAGCATTTGAAAAAGAATCTGAAAATTTTAAGATTACTAAGGATCTAAAATCGACATAGGTAGGTAAAAATCTCGTTCTCGAGCTTCGAATTCAAAGCCAGAGGTTGAAAGCTAGATTTGTCTAAATTAGTTTCTAAAAAGGTCCTCAAACGATCAATCAGTTACAAGTCAGCAGCGTAGAAAATGAGAAATATTTATGATTTTTCTTAAATATTTTAAGTTTTATTAAAAAATCCGAAAGATGTTATATTTCTAGTAAATAATGTACTACCGGTTTTACTGGAAATATACAATCATTTTTACTGGTTCAATTAAACCCCATAAACCGCAATATTCAGGAACTACAAACACTAATTAATTTTTTTTTTATATTTCCTTTCAACATCCGTTTGTCGAAACTTAGGTTCAAAAGAAAATCTAAAACACTTGAATCTTTCAGATATTCTTTTTGTGAAAGTATAAAAAAATAAGACTTGTGTCTTCTCTTTTATATTTTAACCTTTTAACAAATTGGATGTACGAGGCGTTAAAACGAAATGTCTAAATTGTTATTCTTGCCGAAACACCAGGATTATAATATCAAAGTTGAAGCACGAAACAGAATATCTTTATAATGAGATCATTAAAATAATATTTCGACTAATGATTCTCGAAACACAAATGATAAGCAAAGGTTCCAAATGATAATGATTTGAAAAATTCAATTTTGTTGAACTGCAGACAACTTGAGAAAGTAATACTGATGTTTAAATGTCCTAAATCACTTAAAAAGCCTTAACTTTACAAAAAAAAAAACAATATGATATAAATAACGACGTAAACATTCTAAATCTTACCATATTGCTACACATAGGTTATATATATTCTTCTTTCTGTAATTAGAAACGTTAGCACTTTATATATTTAACCTTTACAGAAGATTTCATATTTTAAATACTAATCTTATTAAAATATGGCGTCAAAAAATTCGTCCGCATATTCGCGTGGCAATGTGGCCAGTCTTTTGGGCTCACTTCCAGTCGATAGCGATGCAGACGAATTTTTGACGCCATATTTTAGTTAGCACTTCATTAAATAAAATCGTGGTTGCTCCAGCAACTTCCTGACTTGAAATGAATATTGATTAAATCAACAAAATATTCTAAATAATGTTAATCAAGTAAACTGTATTTCCAACCCCTATTTGTAGTCCAATAATATAATTAAAACCTTCGCAAATGGGCAATTTAAGAGTGTTGACGAAAAGGAAAAAAAACATTGACATAAAATTAAATTAAATTATCAACTACATAAATGCATATTCACGGAAAGGTAAACACACACGATATGATTATCTAAGCCGAGCTCATTTCAATCGGCTCTTAAATACGGTTCAGAGCCGGGTCGACACCATCAAAGAGGTCAATAGCATTACGACGGTCCCGAAGTCCGTAAAAATCTCATTCCATAACATACTAAACTTTACCCCGCAGATATCAAAGTGGTAATAAAGGCCCCTCACATCCCGTCAGAAGAATTACTATCATTGCCACGCTGTTGTTTCTCCTTGTCCTAAACAATTGATATCTCTATTTGTATCAATAAGATGGCAAGCAGACGTTTACGTGAATTTCGTACGTGTTTCGAATACAGCGGTGGGGCCACCCACTGCCGGACGGTAGCAGCATTTATTGAAACTATTGACATTTATACAAGTTATATGGATCGCTTTTGGGGAATAAACAGGAATCATATTTGCGAAAACCGTTTTTATTCCCGCTCTGTGAGTAATTTTTATTGAAGAATCTATTTGCTGTTAAACACGAGGTTAGTCAATATTATTTGTTAAAATAGGACGTTTTGCTGTAAAAATTTTAATATGGTAATTTTTAGTTACAGTTCGTTATTAAACGCAGGCAGAATATTAAATTTTATTTCAAAGACCATCACATTAAGTACGATTACATGAAAAATAAAGTCATTATTAAGTCCGCTGTGTGTCTTCATAAATGTTCACAACAAATAAATCAAACATTACAATCGTAACAGCCATAATTGTTTGATGTTAATCTGATTGACTTGTCAAAGACGTAGAAAAGCAATAGAGAAAATACCAGTTATGTCCAAAATGAAAGCTTTGCATGCACCAAGTTCGAGACTCCCTTCAGACGGTATGAACACAATCGCATGGTTTCCATAACACAAAGTTAACCAACTTATGGCGGAATTTAATATTAATTTGTGTTCGTATAGGTCTGTATAGAGATGTTTGTCCGTCCCTTTGAGTCTACGAACATTTCTTGAGGTTGCGGTCTGATCCAATAGCTCTGTTAGTACCATTTAATTGATTTTGTACAACAGAAACTAATTAGAATTGAGGTTTATGTAACCGAGCTGTATTAATAAGTTATCGTGTTGACCCTAACATAATCTCGTCTTGTTAATCCGTTTTGGATAATTGAATAAGTTAATGTAGGTATGCCACATAAGCTTACTTGATTGGCAAGTATGTACTCAATTACATTTTTAAATTGCAGTGTACAAGTACATAGAGCTGGGTCAAAAAACCAAGAAGATTTTGAAAAGCTTAAAGCTCTTGAAACATTATTGGTTATGAAAATATTAATAGCAAAGGGACTATCAATCACGCTACTAAAAATTTAAATATTGGGAACAACAAAGTGGCTAAATATATATATAATAATGGAAACAATTAATGATGTATTACATATAAAATGATTCAAGAAATATTATTAGTGCGTGACGATGAAAAAGATGTGCCTGTCTTTTTGATATGCTCTACTATAAGCCTGCAGGACCTTCATACCAACGTAAGTTTGTTAGAGCCATTTTGAAGTATCACAGTTTTTAAGTTTCGTTTCACACTATGTTTTATTAAGACAATTGCATAAAAGAGCGAATTTAGCAACAGTTATTCATGAAACATGTACGATACTCAAGAATAACTTTAAGAATAGCTTTAAAGGCCGATTTTTCAAGTAACTGACTCTTGAAAAATTGGCCGTTAACTTTTACCAGAATATAATTGTTTGACAGAGTTTGCATTACAGCCATATTTATTTTGATTAAACATATATATATGACGATTGAAAATTTACCCTTCAGTGTTCGAAGGAATATCGTCATGATAGAGATATGAGACCCATAGCGTCTGCCTCACGGCTGTTACAAAAGGCCTATTTGAGAGATAATGCCAGACAGACTGTTAACACCTGCTGATACTTGCTTATTATTATTTAAAAATGTAAAACTATATTATTATTGCATATTGATCCAAATAAACTATTGTTATCCTCTTCTGGACCTCCATAAATATTACTCTCCTTCTGGGGCAGATGGATAAAAACGGTTATTATTTCTCCTAATCCTGTAAGTTTGTCTTTAACGCTAACTAAGACATTACCAAGTGTGGCCGTTATTTGTGTTTAGCTTACTATCGCCTCACCAATATTTATACAGTTCCCTTCTAAGGAGCTTACAATTCGCTCTAACAGTACTGTATTAATAATTCACAGCGAATTTACCGAGTCCGCACCCTATCTCTCCTGGACAGTCGATTTGTTTGCCAGGTTTACGTGCTTCTCATTTTCTAAACATCGATTAGGTGATTTATTTTTAATTATATACGTTTTACTGGTTCATTCATTCGTGCTTTATAATGATATAAAGCACGAATGAATGAACCAGTAAAAGTCTTCATAGATTAATAATCATTATCTAAGATGTCATCAATAGTACCTATCCACTTGAACTTAACTATTGTTAAATAATTTATGTAATTAATACTAAACGAAAAAAAAAACAAACGGTTTATGAAGAAATTATATCAAAAACTGTTTACTGCATAGACTTGATAGACGCCGCATAGTAACCAATTTGTTGTACTTAGTCAGTTTTAACAAAACCTAAAGAGTAATTAAGAGCTCCAAAAATTTTAAACCAGTTTTGTCGAACTGGTTTCCTACATGTTCTCCTATTCTGGTGTCGTGTAAATAATCTTTTAGTAAAAAATGCTCCAATCAATTTATAATATGCTCAATTTAAATGCGAAACAAATTAGTACTTCCACTAAATTAATTATGTTGCTCTGTTGAAAAAAACTAACTATAAACGGAATCACGTCCAAGATGTTTTAAAGTGCAAACACACAAAAAGAAAAACATAAATGTCGATCAGTACAACCAATTCTGTAAAACTACATAGAATATCGCTGTTTTTGCTGCATTTGGCGTTACGTCTTAGAACAATTATTTAGGAACGCAAATATTAAATTTTAAATCAAATGTCTGTCTTATATCATGGCATCTACAGCAGTTTATATTTTGGTATATATAAAGAATTTTAAAGATTATTCTTGGACTTTAATCAAGTTATTCAAATTCATTGTAGTAAATCAACGCTCTTATTTTATAAAGTATACATTATATTTTGCTACATTTAATTTGTTTGCCTAAGTTTTGATTATTAGCAAGTTAAGTAATGAATTCATCAAGCCTTGTAATAATTACTATGTTCGTTCAAAATTGGTTTAGTCATCTCGTAATAGAATCCAATTTCGTTGAATTCTTTGATGTAAATGCATCTAGGTATGTTAAATATGTATGTGGAATTTGCCCAATTATAGAGTTAATTTACTAAACACTTTTATTTATATCTCGAGCGAATCCCAAAAGCATACACGTTTAGTCGAAGATAAAAAATAATGTACAACTGTAACAACGTTGAACTTAAAAATGTACCTTTTTCAACCAATAAAGTTATATTTACACCAAAATCTAAACAACACATGGTAATTTTTTTGCCTTATTGTTATCATTTTAACAAAAGTACCAAACTGCGTAAAATCAGCGTAATCACAAAAATCATGAACACAATTTTAATTGGTGTGCAAGCAAATGTTAATTTACTTAACTAAGATGTGGCGGCAGATATTTTTACCGAGCTTAATGACGTGACATGGATACGGGTTCAGGAGGAAACATTAAGTATTGTGTTTCGGGGCTCACTGGTCTTTATCGAGGTGAAATTTCATTATAATCGTACCCCATTCCACCTACCCACCATTCAATTGGAACACCTTCATACAATTGGGAGGGTTCCCTGAATGGGTTGTCGGATGAAATTTCTTAACATTCTTCGCTCATTATGAGCAGACGCTGTCGTGCAATGGCCAGTAACGGTGTAATTGTACTGCGAAACGAGATCGACAGATATTAAAGCAGATTAAATCCGCTAAATGAAGCCAAGTAATAAAATTACGAGCATTTAATATTTCTACGAATTTCTTGGTTTACCAGAACAGACGTTGTTTAATTTTAATTAAATTAAAATTTGGCAAGTTTAGAAAAGGTCAAGATTTAATTTCGTTACGGAAAGAGGTTTTGAGGGCTCAAGCATTTCAAAAGGTACTATCTAAGATCAAAAGAAACAAAGAATAAAAGCCTGATATTCAATTCACTACAAAAACCATCAGCAATTAAAAACTAAAATCACAAACAATCACGACGTACCGCAATCATAATTCAAAAAATGGAATGCAGAGATACAGGATGTAGATAAAGAAAGAAAGAATAATATTTTACAAGATAAAAAGTCGCCTATCAACGTGCATGAGCGAAGACGTAGTGAATCACCTGGTAATGAAGACATCATTATGGAACCGGTTCCGATGGCCGAGGGGCTAAGAATTACGACAGAAGCTTCCATTTTTTTGTAGAATTATTTAACGCACGGTTTGATCGTTAACTTAAATATTTGTATTTATATCGTATCTCAGGAGACATCTTTGTATAGATTGTCATCGAAAATTTCTCCATCACAGATTTTTCTAGGTTTTGGTAAATCAATAAAATTATAAATTATCTTTATTATATGGCCGTGACGAAACTTTTCCCTTCACCAAATCTTTACATTTTCTTATGTTTTTAATAAGGGCCTGAACAGTAATATAACATGAGTTTCTGATATCAAACAGACGCAAAAGATTTAGAATTCATCTATCATTTCAAATGAATCTTACTGCACGTTCTGATCCCCAAGGATACAAACAAAATAAGAAATGAGTTTTAATGTTGATACCCTGTAAGTGTTTTTTTTTAAGGGGGAGATTTGAAATATTTACTCCAAAGGATCTACTGTCAATTGAACAAAAATCGCTCGGGCGTTTAACCCGTAGAGATGTGATAAGTCTAACCGATATCATTAATCATTCGAAATAAAATTTTGAAACCCTCCTGTATGACAACCTCTAACCGAGGGTACATTATCATCCACATTTAGGACGAAGGATAATAATAGGTGCCATCTTTTATACATACAATATATGTATTTTTCCATTGAATTCTCAATATTTCATTGAAAGTTCGGTTATTAGATAACCTCGTCTATAAAAATAGAAATACGTTCCAAAACTACAACAATAAATAATGTCTATCGAAAATAAACCAATTTCAATTCAAATTAAATTTTATAGTCGTTAGAATCAAAGAGCGGAACTAATCACTCGTGTACTAAGAACATACGATAATAGGTTCTACGGTCGCGGTCGGTTTCTTTAAGTCTCACTGCTAACATACAATTTGTCGATATAAAAAGCTTTATTATCTATAAGTCGACTGTGTGACCAGTCCAGTGTTAATCAAAAACGTGTGAACGACAGACCTTTTTATATTCAATTGTCGGAAAAATTTCGTGAAAGGACTTTTAGAACATGTTTAAATATTAACTAGAATAAATGATGAACTAAGTTCCGTGTCCCACTTCGGATAAACCCAACTTACTCGACACGTCTCCATCCCTTTCATAGTCCCTTTTTTGAAGGGCCCTATCTATTTAATTCATCTCTGGACTCTTTCAACGAGCGATCCCTGACCGCATTCAAGGAAAGATATCGGTCACATGACGACCGCTGCGAAAGATTGGAGTTAAATTTAGTAGAAGACATTTATTTAGTTATTCAGTGGCGTCCTCAGGTGATCATCTCCAAGGGTAACTGTAGCGATAGCGGATCATCGCTGATAATAATGTAATGGATTAACCTCAAATGTCATTAATGAAAATGATCTGGACTTCGACTTCCCGGAAAGTTGACGTTTTAGGGTTTTTTGCCACATATCATAATTATACTACCATTAGCTTTTATGTTGTGCCTCTTCAAACAAAGATGAGGCTCTTACCTGACTAGCAACCACTTTAACCGTAAATAAAACATAAATTTTAACGGTATTTCCCATCCCTAAACCCGTTTAGATTCCCTACAAAGCAAACACATATTTGCAATTAAAAGCCTATAACGGTTCAGCCGAATATCTAGCGTGTAGCAATTAAAAACAAAACAAACACAGTATTTTCTATGTTACCGCAATAAAGGGTAGTTGATATACCCCTGTTGCATAACGCCATGCGGTTTCCATTACAGAGGTGTGCTTAATGCCATCGGCTCGTGTAATGGTCTTTGCTGCCATTAAGCTACCCTACATGGTACTTTTTAATGTAAACTCAACAAGCAAAATTGTCATTTTTATTGTCATATAGGCGTACGCTATGTTTTTTTCTCGTTCCCTATAATTTGGTTTTATTGGTTTCATTATATTTTCATTCAGGGTACAATCAATGGGTGGGTGACATTTGTTGCTATATTTGCTTCGTCTGTTATTTTTGGTTCTGGTTCTGGTAATAAATCATGGTATTTTTATAGTATGGTGTTACGAACAAAAACGTGTATTGATTTGCCAAATGTTGGTTTTAGGCAATTTAATTACCTTTTTTATTGGCATTAATATCTGACGTTATAAATTAGAATTCAAGGTGGGGCGTATGTAAATTTGGTAAATATTTATACAATTGCAAATTTTCTGACTGCAAATATATTATATTAGTTCAAAAAGTGTTAGTTTTTCAAGTATTATTTTTCTTCAAAATCGAGTTTATTTTTCCATTCACCACTTTTCTCTGTTTAACTGTGTAGTTTCACTTTTTAATCTGAGAAAAAAAAGACAATATTGGCTTATTAATCTACATATCTATGTACCATATTTGCACGTAAAGATTACAAATTACTATGAAACAAATAAACAACTTTACCACATATCTAAGTACATTTAATTTCTAAGTATATTTCGTAAAAATATCTGGTATAAAGCATGAGTAATAAAATTTGTCATGGGCACTGTAATTACTTTGTCCTAATCTAAATTAATTGCAAGTTCATAACACTGTATGTGTTTATACGATCAATTTGTTGGCCACCAAGCAATTATTTTAATTTAACTTTAACCAAACCCGACATTTCCATAGTGGAAATATTTTTTTAATATAGCAACACCCGTCGCGTCGCTAAGGCAGGCCGAATATAGGCCTAAAAGTTAGGCGTAATCAGCTTATAAAGGTGTAAACTTTGACTGTTGTATGAGTAATACCTCGAAAATTTTATGATTTCCTTTTAGCAGACAAAATAAGCCGGAGGTTGGTTGTTTAGAGTTTTCAAGGTTAAATATTTACAAAAGGTATCTTTATTTGCAGAGACAAAAGAATGTCGTGGAATTGAGGCGTTGACTTTTGAGTTTGAAGTACTTTTGGTGGTTTAAGTGTTGTGATAGACTATGTATGAGGTGAATAGTCGGACTATGGGTGCCTTAGCCGTGGTCGTCCGTTGGTCGGTCCTCATGCTGATCGCTGTGAGTTGGCACGTAAACTCGCAGACTGTGCAACAAACTACGGAAGTGGACAATTCTTACAATTTTTACTATGAACAGCCTTGCTGTTCTGGAACTGTTACGAAGAGTAAATACCACATGCGACATAGACGAGGTAAGTGTTTTTAACATACATACATACAAATTAAATAAAGTTTTCCGACATTGGGCTTATGGTATATAAACAGTTTAGCCTCAAATGTTTATAACATATAATTATGTTTACTTCGTCGTAAAATAATTGTTTGAAAAAAATAACGTTCAGTAAAACAAAAAGGCGTTTTGTCTTTCTAATGATCATAATACCACGCATCAATATCTGATCAATCCAATAAAATATAAAATGGTTCAATTTAAAATATCCATTGATTGAGTCATCATCACTCAAAGCACCCGAGAATATTAGAGAGGTGAAGATAATGAATGACTGAGTCAAAACCTGTGATTCACGAGATTCATGACACAGAAACAAAAAAATCTCAGTCACTCACACTAGCGTCACAAGTACTCATATCACTAACACATTCAAAATTGAGACGCTTTCAAGGGTACATTCATATTAGGTACATTCCAACAATGAACTTATTGTATGCAAAGTTTTAATCTCAAATGGGTTAATTTCTTTACTTCGTCATTAAAATGATTGTTATTATTAAATATAACATTAAAAATAAAAGAGTGTCTGTTCCGGATAATATTACAATCACCTTTTCATTTAAACTTTAGAAATAGTCGACTAATCAAGATTTTTTTTTAAATATTCTTTTATATTTTTGCTCGTTATTGCAAAATAGTTCTCTGTCAAAGTCATAGGTTTATCCCGTGCCCAGGGCCACCAATAGGCGAAAGATGGCCCTGCACAAAATACTCGCAGTCACTCACACTAGCGTCACAAGTACTCATATCACTAACACATTCAAAATTGAGACGCTTTCAAGGGTACATTCATATTAGGTACATTCCAACAATGAACTTATTGTATGCAAAGTTTTAATCTCAAATGGGTTAATTTCTTTACTTCGTCATTAAAATGATTGTTATTATTAAATATAACATTAAAAATAAAAGAGTGTCTGTTCCGGATAATATTACAATCACCTTTTCATTTAAACTTTATAAATAGTCGACTAATCAAGATTTTTTTTAAAATATTCTTTTATATTTTTGCTCGTTGTTGCAAAATAGTTCTCTGTCAAAGTCATAGGTTTATCCCGTGCCCAGGGCCACCAATAGGCGAAAGATGGCCCTGCACAAAATACTCAAAGTCACTCACACTAGCGTCACAAGTACTCATATCACTAACACATTCAAAATTGAGACGCTTTCAAGGGTACATGACGTCAGGTGAGAAGGAAATACATGTAAATACACAGGAGGGAAGGAGATAAAGCACACCTTTTGTTTCATTGCCCTCCCAGTGACGGAGAGTGAAGATTTTAATACAGTTGTAATTAATATTTTCCCTTGTGAGTTAGCGAATTTGCTATTGTCTGTTTTGGAAGTTTTGCATTGGTTTCCTTAAAAAGGGTTAGAAAGGTGAAATCGTTCAGTTTTTTTGCCTTCAATGTTTTTATTATCAAAATAAAAAATATAATTCTAGATAACTATGCGGCACGATCTTGGTATACTTTATAAAAAAAAATTTTTTTTGAATTGAATAGGAAAAACCCCGTGATATTCTTCTATACTCTATCCGTTTTGGTAGTTAACTAAAGGTAAACAATCTTGATGTAACTTTTTACTTAAAAACTCAGTTTAAAAATAAAATGCAAGTAAAAACCAAAGTAAATACAACAGTAACGAATACTAAATCAATTGAACCATAAGTTTGAAAAGTAGTTTATTTGTTTAATATGAATTTGTGTAAAAAGACACATCAATATTGTTTACCTTTAGTTAACTACCTAAACGGATAGAGTATAGTATTCTATATTTGACAAAATTTATTAAGAAACAAAACACTTAAATTAAAACAATCAGATCATTTACACATATTTCTAAACCTAAATTACATTATTATGTAAACGT
>NDFZ01003488.1:8803-29231 GCA_002192655.3 Mamestra configurata
TATTATTATTATTAACTAAAAAAACAATACCAACCCTAATAATAACCGGCCTTTAATTTATTAAAGAATCAATTACCATTAACTGGCTTTGTATTATCGTTAATCGCTCAAAGGGTAGTTATCATGATATTATCTTAATTAATTAACCACTAACTTGTGAATCCAACTTAGCTTATAGATTAGGTTTAGACTCGTGTAGGTACTTAGATCCACTATCTAACCCTATGCCACTGGTTTACGGGCGATTACAAAGTCGTCAGGATTCAACACAGCTACCCACATAATTTTACATACATAATATAATAATATGCGGGCAGACCGCTTCAGGGATGTGTAAATACAATCCGGAGTTTGCATTCTAAACATCACGTAATTATTCAACTGTACTCCTAATGGATACGTTCTATAGTAAATTACAGACAGGTAAATAGTTTATGTTTGTTTGTAATTAAACTATTTTGTCATGGTCAGGAAATCATGGTTGCCTGTCTATTAAAAATAATGTGAATTTTACTTCGAGACTTATTTAAAACTGTTTTAAAGTGGTAAAAAAGGTCACGCGATTTTGTTATTACTTACTTCTTTTTTCAAAAGAATGGTAAATATGGGCAATACTAAAATGGGGGTCATTTTTATTAAGGAGAATAAACACGTACCTTAAAGTACTAAATCTTCTTTAAAAGGTAACTACCTACTGTAATGACTGAGTAGGAAACATTCACTTTAATCATTTTCAACCTCTCAATTGCTGGGTTGGTCATAATTCATAGATTATTTCACTAGCTTCTGCCCACGGCTTCGCCCACGTCATAAGTATTTTCAATTCTCATACTCGGAAAGTAGTATTTGTTTGATCCGAGTGGCGGGTGGAAGACGCTGCTTCCCACCTTAGGGCGGGAAAGACTCATAAGTACTAATTGCTTCCCTCACTAGGGCAGGAATTAATTTTAAAAATAGAACTAAATTTGATTAGGTAGTCAGCTAAGAGAAATATCGATTAAAAAAATAATAATGCTGCGGTCTTGTCAGTGTATAAACAGCCAATGTGAATTAAAAAATACCTCTCGCAGCGGTGACGCGGTGTGTTCCATTTTTTAAATTATAAAAAAAAAACTATATAACTTGGCGGGATACTAACTCTGTAAGCTGTACCAAAATTCAAAATGTCGTTTTTATAGACTAATATTTGATTAAAAATAAGTTCAAACGATTCTGAAATGTTGACCTTCAGATTAGAAGACGAGGCAAATACAGTAATCGAAACTCTTTTGCCAGAAATTTTAAAAGGATGATTTTATGAAGTGGCAAGCAGACACGAAAATAAAAACTACATTTTTTTTACTTTGTATTCGAAATGAAAAGTAGAGTGTTTAACACGGGTGAAAGTTATCAATTCCTACTCGGACTGTAGCTAAATACCTCGTATGGAAATTGATTCCTTTCGACCTTTGTATAAGAAGCTACTATTTCATGGGTTTTATTTTTTTGCACGGGACCCACTTCCTTTTTCTAATATAAGTTACTCCTTATAATCTGCCAGGGATCCCGTCCCGTCCAAGGAGTCCCTTCGAAATCGCTTCAGCCGTTTCGGAGATAAGCACAAACAGTCAGTCAAAATCGATTTTTAAATTAGATAGGTACGTATCGTAAATACTTTCAAATGCATTTAGAAAGCTGTTATTTTGATCTTACAAACACACTTTAATTTTATTTATTTGTATGTATATTGTCACCGCAAGCTTAGCAAGCGTGATGATGGTGGTATGCTGCAGAAGGCATGATCTTTGCGCTGTAGTTAACCATTATAAGGTCTTAATTTAATCACTCAACGCGCTTATCCAAACAAATGCAGCAATTTAATCAAGTAAAATGTCCCGCACAGATTTCAGTAAATCTTATTCCCGGGAAAACTATTCTGCACACCAATGAAATGACTTTCGGCCCGTATCTCGCACTTACTTTCCTTAAGACACCAATCCTCGGTCATAGAACGAAATGAAAATTAATGGTAGTCGTGAGTATTTTTTCATGTCGGTTTGAGTACACACCATTAGTTCCGTTTTTGGCGCTGAACCCTCATTTATTATGTAAGTTGGTCGGTAAAATGTAATACGCAAAAATGCAGATGGTAGCCGGAACGAGCTTATTTCGACGCAAAGTAAATTAAGTATGTCTTTCACACACGTCTCTGGAGTAAGGTAAGCTTTGATGTTCCAGCTGCAATAATATATTGAAGTAGTTCATTGAAACGAACGAGGAAAGTCGTTCCTAACCTAACGTGGTCTATGAAACGGTCGAATAATCTTTTAAAAAATAAGTAGGTTATTCCCTTGTTGAATTAAAAATAAATTAAATAAAAAATAATTTAAACAATGGCTTAGTTTCCAAAATAATTATGTATCATCCAAGCCTGTCCCAAGAGCGTTCGGAATTTTTCGTGATTTTTCTCGATTCCACCTAATTGGATTGATGGAGCGGCCCTCACGAATCTGTCAGCCGAAGATAATGAACGGCCCGGTGAAATGAACTATGTCAAATTAGTCAACTATTCTACGGAAAAGGGCAATAACCGACATTTTCATCGTCGTAAAACACAGGCCATACCTAAATGAATTGTAGCAACTTCAGAGGAAGCTACCACCATCGTAAAGTTGAGGCTAATTATATTTTCAGTTACAAAAATAAAATTCACTGACACAGCACTTTGAGCGCATCACAAGTGGGATAACATTTAGTCGACAACCACTACACAGTGAATGCTGAAGCGACTTATCATGCGGATATTTATAGGTAAATAAGGTCGTTACCCGCTGTAGTGTTCCGTATCTTGACAGTGATTGGATGAAATTAGAGGATCGTAAACACACGTGATCTGGAGCGTTGTTTGCGCATCCTCTCTCTTGAATAGGCCGGTCCGTGGAGCCCTTTCAGCGGTTGATGAAACACAAACTGTGTCACTAGGTAGGTACTGCCGAAATTTCGGATGGTGTTTGTAGTCGCAAACGAACTGCCTTGTGTGCCCGTAATGGGGTTTCTGAACATGTCTAAGTGAGTTTGTATCTACCCGAAGTACGCCTACCTACGGCAGATTAAAGATAACCAGTTCCAAGTTGAAAGCCTTAGATGTAATACCTCTTTTGTATGGGCACTATATCGAATAAAAGCTTTTAAGTTTAATACTAAATATAGTTACATTGAAGGACTATTCTATGTATGAGTCTCATCTGTTGAACGTTGGGGCAATTTTATAGAAAAATCTTTTTAATAGAATATTTTCCGGGTAAAATGGACCCGCAAAACAAAACATTCAGATAGTTGTTTAAATACTCGTGTGTTAGATATGCAACCACGTTTTAATAGAAAAAGAAAACTTACTTTCTTGTATCAGGTACGGTTAAATTTGATAGAAAGAATACTCTCGCCCAATTTACTAAGCAACTAATCTCGACAAGTTTAAACACCAAATCACAATACACTCCATCAAGTGTTGGAGAAGCGCCGTCATCTCAATAGTGCAGCAATTCCATTTATCATAATTCACCTCTGGTAAGGGAACTAGGTAACGTGGGGCACTTCCGCGGCACATGATTTGCATAATAACCGAACTAAGTGTACCATATCTTACTTAAGCTCGAATCTAAACCATAAATTCGGTATAATAAGGGCTGTTTTACATAAGCCGCGAGAACCAAATTGCTCTACGTCCGATCAATTCTCACACACGAATTCAAAGACATTTGAACATATTAGGGGAATGTTAATAGGTAATAGTTGCTCCAGAACTGCGATATTAGGATTAGTATAGATTTTGATTTGCGTTCAGAGTGTTTCGCTGAATAGTTTAACAAGCTATATGGAGTTTAGCGTAAGGGGCTGTTTGGACGTGGCTGGCCGATGCTGATAATGCACACGAACGGTAAATTAACGTGACTCAGCTGAATGTTATGAAATAAAGTGTTTTGGTTGGTACACATGTATGTATCTGCAATCTGGTTAGATTACAGATGTTTTATGATCGCTGATTTGTTTTGTTAAGTCCTTTTAGAACTCGAAAAAAATATCAACAGACTAAAACCATTTTGCATTTGGACAATCCGGGTACAAGCTCTATAGTAAAGGTCGCCATCCTTGTCAGCGAGGGAACGAGTAAGGAAAAAAAGTGAGACACAAGCCAAACAATTGCAAAAGAAGCAGAAATCACTCGAAGACATTCACAAGTGAGCACAAGCCCTTAGAAAACAACTTAACACATCGTTTGTCAAACACTAACTAAGCTCATTTCATATTCACTTTATACTACGGCAACCCTACTTACAAAAAATGCAAGGCCGATAGTGAAGCCGATAGGCAAATACCCTCCCCAAATCATGACCTAATATCGGGCAATTTATCACCGACAGACCTCTGTGCCTGTGCTATCAATCTTGAGCTTCCTCCGCACTCAACACTCCAACTAATTATTGTCGATCGTGTCACGACAGTTTGCTTGCGGATTTCAACATTTTTTCAACACCCAACTGATGTTTGACGTACGATTTGAGATAAATTAATGTTCTCTCAAACGAATAATTAAACAATTTTGGAGGGTTCCAAAATGTAAACACTAGCAATCCGTCAAGCAGCGATGGTTCTTAATAGCTGGGAAGGAAAGGGGAGGGAAATGAAACCATCCATTACAGGCAAGACGGACAACTCGAAGGCAGATGGTAATGGCAGTCGAGAAGATTTCCCTTAGCACCGGGAAATGAGCCAAACGACCGCTCCCGTGTGTTAATAATGAAACAATACGCGCCATACGTTACATCCATAATAAACAACATAACAATACACGTTCATTTGTTATTGTTTCCTCTGTGACAGCTACTCTACATAACACTAATAGCACAATATTTTACAAAGACAACATCTGATAAGAGCATAGTAATTTCCACGTGTGTTTGACTAAACGAACGCCTTTTTCACCGCAAAAGAAAAATATCCAGGTAGATTTATTTACGTACAGGAAGTAACATAGCAACATTAAGTTAATAAAGCATAAAAATATTTTACAGCGACTCATGGAGTGGCTTCCACACGCGAGTAGGGAAGAAGGGCCATTTGCTTTATTACATTTACATCATACGCCCGTTAAAGCAGCCAACTGTACAAAATGTTGCATAAAATTCCTTTCTCGTGTCGCGATTGATCTTTTACTTCCTTTCAAATAATGTTTTCTTAGGGTACCGTCGCGTTGAATCATGTTCACAAAAAATTTTTCTATGTTCGTGCGCCTCTCAATTGGGTCGTCTTGAATGTGTTCCCAAAATTATTGAAATAATTCTTTAACAGCAATGCGTGGTCTAACAAAATATGTATTTAATTATACATGAATAAACATTTAACATCTGGAAACGGGCAAGAAAAGAAAATTCAATTTCTGGGAAAAACATTTCTCTTACCGATCTAGCACTGAGAAAATTATAGTTTTGTTTTTAAGTGTAAAAGTTTCCCCTTAATTTCTTCTGCTCAATTATATATCGTATTTTGTAAACAATACGGAACCTTAGTAGCGACAAACGTAGAAAACCTTGCCTTTATTGAGCAAAGTTGCAAAAACAAAATTATGTATGCCTCTGACGATGCTCACGTACAAAATAATGGTTTCCTTTATTTTTGTCCCCGATCATAAATTTTCATTATGACGACTAAGTTCACATGCGTATTCCCGATGTATAAGAAACAACAAGTCCACCATGGAAGTATGTTGTCTGCAACCGAGTCAATGAAGAAATATCGTTAGATCTGTCCTTTTGAAAATGAAAACCTTGAAATACAAAAATAATTTTACTATGAAATTTCAAAAGTAACAAAAAGAGTTGAATCCGAGAGCATCATTCATTGTGGCACACAAAATATTATGTTCAGTGGAAAGTTTAGGTTCCTATGGAAGTAAGTAATTGCAAAGTTCCTCACCAAATATGAAAAAACTAACGACTGAAAACGAACCCTCAAATTGCATTTTGTTTACAAACTAACGTTGTTCAGTTGTAAACGCAAAGAGAAAAATAGGTTTTGCAGCACATACCTATAGAAACATTGATGAAGTTTCACGGCACAGCATAGAAACAGACGAAATATTAGAAAATACGAAGCGATTGTGTTTGGTNTTGCATTTTGTTTACAAACTAACGTTGTTCAGTTGTAAACGCAAAGAGAAGAATAGGTTTTGCAGCACATACCTATAGGAACATTGATGAAGTTTCACGGCACAGCATAGAAACAGACGAAATATTAGAAAATACGAAGCGATTGTGTTTGGTTAAGCGAATGACCGCGGGACGTGCCGCCATGCAACATCGAACGTGCGTTGTGGTGGGATTTTTAAAAAGGAATCCGTGGAACAGACCAGCGTGTGCAAACAGCCAGCTGACATTGGCTTTGGGCTGATAAGGCAGGTTCACACGATGCCAGTGCTTGCCGCTAGCTTACTAGTGGGTGCCGATATATTTTTCTATCCAATGCATTCTGCCCTCATCTTCTTCATTCCTCGTGCCATGAAAAATATTGAAATGACTGGCCTTCTACAACACGTGTAAAACCAACGCTAGAAAGTCTTTACGTCTAACACCAGTGCACTAGCTTCGTGTAAACCCGCCTATATTGACCGAAAACACACAAAAACTAGTGTGAACGTGAATGCAACTATTTTCAGTTTCCAATACACTGGAAGCACTTACAGGCGCAAATAAAAATTGAAAAATCCTCGCTCGCAAATCCCCGGAGGGTCCCGACTCTCACGTTCCTCACGCAACGGTCCCTCCTCCCACAAAGAGCTTGAACAGGAACATTATTTATTTAATTATTTATTTATTTAAGCTCACGACAAACTCTCGAAAATATTCCGCTGCGTTTCGGTTACGTATGTTGGTAAATAATCTATGATGTCAAAATATTCAGGTCGTGTGTAAATAAGTATGTTTTGCACGCTGTTATACTTATTTCAGGCTTTGAGTTCACCAAAATTACGGTGGAGAACGCTAGAAAATGATTTGAGATATTTAATGTTTTATTTAGAGATAAGTTTTTGTTGGTTTATACGATAATCAGAACCTATTTTATTGAACAATTATATTATCATTTTCAAAACGACTTTGCAGCTAGCACTTCTATTTGTACTATATCATATCTGTATTGCAATATTAGTTTGTGGTTGCAAGTACATACATATTATGCTTACCATGTCTACATAAATCAGGTACCTACCTACCAAATCCATCAATAAAAAATCAAAGACCAGAGTTTTATTGAATATTGAATAGTAGTAGTAGTATTTTGGTGTACAATAAAGCATATTTTATCTATATAAAATATGCTTTATTGTACACTAAAATAGTTACACAACTGTTATCTTAGATATGCTAGGTATACATTCTGTTGGTTTACGTTTTGATTTTGTTTCAGTTCGTTATTTTCATAAATAATTCGATGATTAATGTTTGTTCGATTACTCATCTGGTTAACCTTTCAAGCGATAAACAACTGGTCATTGAAACTAATTTCTGTATTCCTCGATGGTGTTGCTACTCTGTACTAAGTGCTACTGCTCTGGCAAGGTTGCGGAGTTGTTCGAAAGAGTCACCGCGGCCCTGGAATGCAAAGGGCATTTGGAGGAACACGGATGGGTTTTAGTCAGTAAGAGTTTGACACCTTCATATAGCAAAGTTTATTTTTTATGTGAAATCCGTGCGTGCGTGAGGTTCGATTCCCAGGACGAGTAGATAATTATTGTGTTTTTTCATCAGAAATTTCTCGGTAGCAGCCCAGAACCTGGAGTTGTACATGGTGGACGGTATAAGGCTCGCCCTTTTTTTTTTTTTTTGAGTCGCTTCTCGCAATTCAAACTATAAGGTTGTCGACTGCTTAACCGGGCTTGCCTGTAGTGGCCTTAATATAATATTAAAGCCTCCAGCCAGGGCTTATAAAAAAACTTACAAACTAAGCGACTACACGCTAAGGGCACCCCCTGTGGGGTATGGGCCTCGGCTTAGGGCGTTGCTGGGGGGAGGACAGCTAGGGACGGGCTGGATCGAACTGGATAAGGCTCGCCCCTATTATGTGAAACAAAATATGACTGGTGCAACGTGTGTAATAAATTTGTCTTTCCATTCCGAGAATATGATATTGTTCCAATGTCAAAACATCCCAAACATTTTATCTTTTTACGTTATGTGCACGTCCACAAATCTTATCAATGGATTCGAAGTTCAAACTGTTTCCATTGTCATGGCAACGACCCTAACTTCCTAATATCATAACAAATCACTTTTAATTTTGTTTACTACTGCTTTGATAATGACTCGGCTGTACCTCGGTTCAAAATATAACTAGAATGAGATGCGGTTGTAGTACTAGTTCTTTATCCATATTAAGTACCTACATGGGTCCTAGTATGACGTGCCCATGCCATCATGATTCTATTGTGATTGTGCTATGCCTGTTGTATAGCTCCTTCTCCCTCCCATACCGGAAACATGATGGTTTTAAGGCATTATAGTAGGGCGCCCGAGAGTATCTAACATGCGCTCAGGTTAGAGCAAACTATTGCTTTGAATCGATTTTTTTTATATTTAACTAGCGTTTGCCCGCGACTTCATACGCGCATATCCCGTTTTTCCCGTTCCTGTAAGAATTTCGAGAAATCCTCTCCAAGTGCTCCCCTACGGAGTGTTGAGAAGCTTCTCGTACATGCCACATTTTAGCTGTCTATGACCAGTAGTTTCGGCTGTGCGTTTTCTGTAAGTCACTCAGTCAGTCAGGAACGGAAGAATTTTATATATTAGAATTAATGATTGATTGATGGACAGTCAAGGCCACTCAGTCACAAATTATTAGGTTCAATAAGGTTTGTTCATTGTAGGTATTGATTATATTATGTACTAGCGTTTGCCCGCGACTTCGTACGCGCATATCCCGCTTTTTTCCCCGTTCCCGCATTTAGTCTTCCTCATGAATGTGGCTATCATATACGAATTTTCCAGACCCGACTGGTTGTTCCAGAGATCAGTGCAAAATAAACTAACAAACTCTTCAGCTTTCTATATTAGTATAAAAAGTACCTTAAGCATTGCTCCAAAATTGTGTCAATTTTATAGATCGGCAATCATTCATTACTTAAGCTCAAAATCTTTCCACTTTCTTCATATACTATTTTAGTATGGTGTTGTGTAAACTAAATTGTAATGGGTATACACGGTACCATTTTAGTCGTCTTACAAAGGCAGCCCACTTAACGTACCCGACATAAACTACCTCTAGGCAGGATTATTTAAAAAACAAATAGTTAGTTCATTAAGATAATAGGTACAATAAAAATAAATAATGCATTAGAATTATGAAACACCCTGTTAATAATGTTAACGTATCAAAACAATGTCGCCGTTCCATTCCGCGCCGTCCTTTGAACACAAGACTCGGACTGCGCTCGCTATAGGATGTTTCAAACTACGTCATGCGTCAGGATTATGAATAAAATATTTTTTTAATAATTCAAATGTTCATAAAAATCATGTTTTTAATGAATATGTAGATGAAGTGGGCTGCCGTTTTAAGACGATTAACGGCTGGTTAAAGTGAACAAAGAGGCCATTAGACATCATTTTATTAATGGTATCTAATATTTACGGAATAATCTAGATTACGGTATTTCATATGACTTAACAAGTCTTTATTTTTTGAATTGATGACGCCGATTATAATGAAATATCAGGTATATATTGAAATCATATGTATTTATTCTACAGCGTCAATGGCCCAGTTAAACTATCATTAGGCTAGTACATTACTGCAAGATATATTACTAGATACTATAGTACACTATATCTTATCATAATGAGATCGTGAATTGGCAGTATTAGCATAATGGTAATGACCTCGGTATGCATTTATTGACTAAGATTGATGGACAATATAAGTTAACGTTGTTTTCGTCTCAAAAGATTTCGTTTGCTGTNCTATAGTACACTATATCTTATCGTAATGAGATCGTGAATTGGCAGTATTAGCATAATGGTAATGTCCTCGGTATGCATTTGTTGACTAAGATTGATGGACAATATAAGTTAACGTTGTTTTCGTCTCAAAAGATTTCGTTTGCTGTGACTTCTATTTGCTTGATTTTGTCTCCAGAAAACTGGAACAATACAATTAGCTCTATGAAAATTAAAATATGACTGATATAAATAATACGCCTGCTAGATAACGAATCTCCTTATTTCTAGAACTTACACAATAGCAACGCACCAAAATTGTATTTTATCTACTTTCATAAATATAATTTCATGAACAGCCGCGCACAATGTCTTGAAAGTAATGGCAGTATAAACACTCGCTACAATACTAGGCGCAGATAACCAAACAATATAACCCCTATATTTAACCGGGTGCGGCGATATATTTTATCATGGTACACAGTTGCTAAAATACCATTTCTACTACCTTTAACTTAGGTCGTTCATCAGTTTAATGTCCCCACATCCTCCGTGTATCAATTCCGAAGTCCTCATTTGCGTCCACCATAAGTTTTGCTTTGCTTCGTACACATTCTACGTCCCTACATGCAATATCAAGACTAATGGCTAAGAAAACAGGAACTATATTAGCTGAGCTTACAGACTTACTTACTGACCTGTTTATGTTAGCCCCTATATCCTATGTTACACGTACTACGTTCTTGTTCTTCGTAGTATATGGCTTGCTTACAGAGACTTCTTTATTTTTGTTCTAAGTAAAAGAAAATCAGGAAATAGTTTGTCGCATGAGCCTTTGAGAGCTCCTAATTTACTTTATGTGATGTCCCATGCGTACTATATCCGACGTCAGTGAGTGATGTATTCCTTGACAAAACCACGCTCGGTTAAGTAAATACTGCTCTATTTTTGAATATTTATTTATTTAATTTTAATACTAATTTACCCATGCGATATAACTATAACACGCAGTTCACTTCTATGATATGTTTCATTCCAATCAATCACTGAAGGAAAGCAAACACTTAAACTTAAACAAACATTCGTGTTGAGCTTTACATTATAAAATAACATCACACCAATATTTCGCCGTTATCTATAACGTAAATACTGCCCGTGATACTGCGCGCACGATCGCTCGATAGATAAAGAATCAGGTCGGCGACCTCCTCGCTTTCCGCCATTTTACCGAGCGGATACAATGAGCAGCGGCTTTTGTTTAATTCCGAAACTTGTTCTTTGGTAAAACCAGCTGTTTCTGCAAACGGAGTGTTTGTCGCGCCCGGGTTGACGGAGTTGATGCGCACACCATGACGACCCAGCTCGACGGCGACACACTTCGTAAATTGGTCCAGAGCTGCTTTCGATACACAGTACGGCAGGTAATCCACGTCCTTGATCGGTCGTAAGGCCGCCACGCTCGACACGTTCACAATGTTCCCCTTTGTCTTGATGAGATGCGGTGCTGCTAAACTTGTCAGATGGTACACTGCACGCAAATTAGTTGCCATAGCACGGTCAAGTAACTCTACACCCTCTAATATGCTCCCTCGGACCCCAACTCCAGCGTTGTTTACGAGGACATCGATGCGACCAAACGTGTCTATTGTCTCTGCAACAATTCTCTTTCCATCGTCGTCGAACGACAACTCCGCCTTGATAACCAGAGGTTTAATACCTTTTGTATCTTCACATTGTTTCGCAACTTTGTTCAAAGATTCTTCATTTCTTCCAACTAAGACAACTTTGGCAGACTGCTTGGCGTACAACAGCGCGGCAGCTGCTCCGATGCCGGAACTCGCGCCGGTGATCACGATAACTTTGTTGTCGAAGTCCATCGTCGCCCGCGCCGCTATTGCAACTAACGGCTTTACATTTTATCTGACAGTTTTAAGCAGCAACTTAGATAAACAACATGACCTTCGACATTCCGAAGCTAAATTACTTTTAATTAAGTACCTACGTAGATACGTGACCCAAATCGTTTAACCTTTTGTACCTTTTAAGTATACCAGGCAAGTTCTGCTACAGTTTCCATTAAAAACTTAGTACTTTCTAATTACCTATACTTAAACGCCACACTAATTTACGCGCCCGCTATTAAATTTCCAAGTGCATGCAAAAACATAATACCTGCTATAACTCCTAATCAGAACATTAGCCAGTGGTTATTACGTTAAGCTAAGCATGTAGTACGCTCGACTTGGCAAAGCGAGAATGGGACTACGGGCTGTAAGCAGCACGTAATAAAATTTTGCGGTTATATGGACGCGTCATATTCTGGGGACAAAGTGAATGTTTTTTTAACGAAATATTTCAGCAATGACACAGCCGGCCGGTCGCGGAGACGTGAGAGAGTGTGCATTACACGAGCCGTCGCGCGTCCACGGATATTTCTGTACGTTAGCCTGTCATTTCATGATTGTCAGGGACTCCCGGGAAAATATGTTAGTACAGTTTTTCGCGACGCGATTTTATAAAAATATTTCGGATATTTTTTTGTATTATAGTATGTTATATTCCATAATCAAATGTAAAAATCATAAACGTATTAAATAACCTTGCTGAGTAATAGAGACATCAAAATATGGGCTTTAAACCGGCATTAACAACGCAGGATTCGGTTAATCCATTCATCCTGACTTGCCTATCGTATCGAGGGCAAACTACGAAATGTTGGTTCCGAGGCATGCCATTTACATGAATGATTATTCGGGCGGATAGATGGTTGTGTGCGATTTTGGCCCCTGAGATTAGCGAGTGTGAGGTGGTTTTTGTGTGACAGATTTCTGAGACGATTCTGAAGTTTATCTTTGCCAGCCGCGTGGAAAGCATTGTCCGGACCCGTTAACCTATGTTAACACGAAGCTTCCCAGTTGGTAGACACACGGTAAACATAAATCGAATTCCTTCAAATATTATATTTTTTTAGTTGAAATTCAGTTTTTTGTGTTTGTGTTCGCACCAATGTAAAGGCTCATCGGACACTTGCTAGGCTTTATATTTTCAGTATAATTATTTTGCAAAAATTGTTTGGTTTCATTAGACGAACCCCAGATTTGGTTACATGACCTGAATCCCTAAAACTTTATTTAGGTCACGTTCCATTTTTTAACATAATTTTTAACCATATATTGCCTTACTTCAGATGAGAAGAGGCTGTCATATAAAAAGACACTCGAAAACATGTTTTACTTTGTTTAGTATTTGCTCTGCCGGATTTAACAGAAACCCAAGACCATGGACAAAATAGGGATACCAAAAGAGAAAAAAAATTTACACAGCAGAAAAAAATATAAAGCGACAGAAAGTAAAAAAAAAAGTTATGTATAAATTTAAACCAAATCCCTATCAAATTAATTTCACATCACAAAACGACCACACAAAATATATCTGCACAATTTTACAAACGATTTATAAAGCTTTCATGCATCGCCAAATGAGTTTCTAACCTGTAATTAATGCAAACTGTAATGCGGCATTACAGGAGGTCAGCCGCCTCACTAATTTGTACTGATTACTTGTTAATCTGCCGCAGAATGTTAACATTGCCGCTAATGTTAACTTTGCCGGCAAAAATTGTGCTCAAATGTGTTGCTCAAAGGAAAAATGTGGGAGAATAATGGGCTGAATATTAACTTTTGTGTGATTGTGGTGAGAGTAGTTTCAGCGGTTGTTTTTCGGGTTTTTAATGATTAAGTTTTCAGGTGCTTCGTGTAGTTTATTATTATTATTACTCGCAACAAGCTAGAGCCCTAGCTTGTTGCGAGTAATATTCGGTTCAGCCTTTCGTAGTAAATAGTCAGGTTGCTTTGGTTGTAAATAGTCAGGTTAAAGTCATTGTTATATGCAATCTTCGTCATTGGTAAGTGTGAAGCACTTCCCATAGAAAGGCTTTCTCCGAGTCCCTAAAACTTTGAGCTATAATGCTACCTTGTCATTGCTGAATAACACGTCGAACCAACCAAACGTTAGTAGTGGTTACCCGACCCCATGGACTGAATGACTGCAGGATACTTTGCTTTGCTCTTGATGTACGCACACTTCCCGGGAGGGGGGTAGGCTTCACCAAGTTGATAGTCGTTCTAAAGGACGCTAGGGATCGTATCTCGTTAAATCACAACCGGCCGCCGTAGGCCACTCACTGATACAAAAAAAAAAATATTTAGCGAGACACGTATTTTAGGAAGCCCAGATAGAACACTCCGCTGCTAGANACCCGTTAACCTATGTTAACATGAAGCTTCCCAGTTGGTAGACACACGGTAAATATAAATCGAATTCCTTCAAATATTATATTTTTTTAGTTGAAATTCAGTTTTTTGTGTTTGTGTTCGCACCAATGTAAAGGCTCATCGGACACTTGCTAGGCTTTATATTTTCAGTATAATTATTTTGCAAAAATTGTTTGGTTTCATTAGACGAACCCCAGATTTGGTTACATGACCTGAATCCCTAAAACTTTATTTAGGTCACGTTCCATTTTTTAACATAATTTTTAACCATATATTGCCTTACTTCAGATGAGAAGAGGCTGTCATATAAAAAGACACTCGAAAACATGTTTTACTTTGTTTAGTATTTGCTCTGCCGGATTTAACAGAAACCCAAGACCATGGACAAAATAGGGATACCAAAAGAGAAAAAAAATTTACACAGCAGAAAAAAATATAAAGCGACAGAAAGTAAAAAAAAAAGTTATGTATAAATTTAAACCAAATCCCTATCAAATTAATTTCACATCACAAAACGACCACACAAAATATATCTGCACAATTTTACAAACGATTTATAAAGCTTTCATGCATCGCCAAATGAGTTTCTAACCTGTAATTAATGCAAACTGTAATGCGGCATTACAGGAGGTCAGCCGCCTCACTAATTTGTACTGATTACTTGTTAATCTGCCGCAGAATGTTAACATTGCCGCTAATGTTAACTTTGCCGGCAAAAATTGTGCTCAAATGTGTTGCTCAAAGGAAAAATGTGGGAGAATAATGGGCTGAATATTAACTTTTGTGTGATTGTGGTGAGAGTAGTTTCAGCGGTTGTTTTTCGGGTTTTTAATGATTAAGTTTTCAGGTGCTTCGTGTAGTTTATTATTATTATTACTCGCAACAAGCTAGAGCCCTAGCTTGTTGCGAGTAATATTCGGTTCAGCCTTTCGTAGTAAATAGTCAGGTTGCTTTGGTTGTAAATAGTCAGGTTAAAGTCATTGTTATATGCAATCTTCGTCATTGGTAAGTGTGAAGCACTTCCCATAGAAAGGCTTTCTCCGAGTCCCTAAAACTTTGAGCTATAATGCTACCTTGTCATTGCTGAATAACACGTCGAACCAACCAAACGTTAGTAGTGGTTACCCGACCCCATGGACTGAATGACTGCAGGATACTTTGCTTTGCTCTTGATGTACGCACACTTCCCGGGAGGGGGGTAGGCTTCACCAAGTTGATAGTCGTTCTAAAGGACGCTAGGGATCGTATCTCGTTAAATCACAACCGGCCGCCGTAGGCCACTCACTGATACAAAAAAAATAATATTTAGCGAGACACGTATTTTAGGAAGCCCAGATAGAACACTCCGCTGCTAGACGTGGCACGGTTGCAGAGTACTCTGTGTGCATCCTCGTAATGGGTAGATTTAAAGAAGTGAGAGGTGACGAGTTCCAAAACCACTTCGGCGTATAGCAAGGCAATTGTAAAGAGTTCTGCAACCGACTGACGATACGGTACGCTTGTGCTAAGTTTTGTGTTGTCACAGTAATGGGTTGATAGGCCGATATAAGGGGCTAATATCTCTAGTGCGCGTCCAGTATTTCTGGAAACTTGTCTCGCTCAATGACAGAGGCACTTCGCAGTCCTCTGCCTTAGGATTGAGTAAGACATGCTTGAGCGTAGGGAACGTGTACTGCTGTGACCGCGGCAGGTTCTTTCTAGTCCTACGCACCCTAGGAACGGGGGTACACGGACGACGTGCCAGTCGCTGTAATGCGGCCCCACGTCACTGGGGAGGGCCTCAAGATTATTGTAAAGAAATTTACTAACGTAACTCAAAACAATGTATTTCCCAATGCAAGCGTTACGTGTCTATTACCCTTTTGTATTCCTCTTGGTCTTATAACTTTCTCAATTCAAACAAAATGTTGATTTCGTTTCCTTCCCTTCTATACCTATGAACTCCCAACCCTATTTTATATTAACTGTTTGTTTTACCCCCTCCTTGTCCCTTAGCTTTCTAAGTCGGGACAAGGTGAAATACTTCTTGGGAATTCATTTCATAAACGGCGGGAGAGTGACCAGTCTGGGACGAGCTCTACGGGGTCGTGCGGGTGGCGGAGTACGGCCTTTTCCTCTTCTAGGATAAATTAGGAAAAACGAAAATTTTATCAGCCTAGGGTAATTTAGGAACAGTCACACAAGCAGACCTTAAAAGTCCGCTAGTTTAAAACTCTTCAACGAGTCAATTTAGACTATAACCTCCCACAACACTTTCAAAGTTAACCTCACAAAAGATAAAGAAATGATGGTCGAAGTAACCCTTACTCCACAGGCACTGGGAGCCAAGACGTTGCGCAGTGGGTGGCGACATCCGTAGCTTGGACTCTTATCATAAATCTTCGTGGGCCTGCAATGGATCACTCTCACCACCCCACCTCGCCCCTCATCATTTATACTTTATTATTGGAGGCTTACGTATCTGAAACCCTTTGAAACATTCAGATATGATCAATGAAGAATTCGTATTTGTATCCATCGGTTTGTAATGCAAAAAATGTTGAAAAAGAAAAAGTTTTTGTGAAGCATGATCATGACTAGAAAAAATAAATTGCCATCTGTGATTCAATAAAATGTAAACGATACCTTTTTTTTTATGGATGGGAAATCATCAAATGACTTCTTCCGCTCTGGGTGGAGCGGAAGGGCGTGTCAGACTCTTACTGACTAAAACCCATCCGTGTTCCTTCTAAAGCCCTTTGCGTTCCAGGGCCGCGGTGACTCTTTCGAACAAATTCCGCAACCCTGGCAGGCTCTGGCCCTAGCGGGCCCCGTCTTCTATGCTGACATCTCTTTGAGGCGCGCGTGAAACACAACGCGCCATCGACCCGGGCCTGGTGGTGATCGGACAGCGAGCCACCCAATGCTCGCCGTCCGCAGGCCCGCGCCTACGGTGGCCGGGGATCGCCCTGCGACTCCCGACGCCCGGGGCGTCTTCTCCTGTTGCGGCGGTTGGGGCGAAGGCCTTGCCTTTCCCTCGCGCGGCCCGCCTCCTCCTTCGCTAGCATTACTGCTTCGCAGAAGGAGGTGACCGCTTCCCAAGCCTCCTCGCTCCGGACCATGGATTCAACCAGGGCCGGACGCGAGAGGTTGCCGCCGCCGATCGCCTCGACGAGGACACGGCGGTGCTCAGCCCAAGCAGGGCAGATCTCCACCGTATGCTCCACCGTGTCCTCCGGGCGATCCTCACAGTGCTGACACCCGGGCGCGTCCTCCCGCTTAATCCGAAACAGGTACCTCCCGAAACAGCCGTGTCCGGTCAGTACCTGCGTCAGGCGGAAGGTGAGGACGCCGTGGCACCTCTCCAGCCACTCCCCAAAGAGGGGCCTTACCGCCGCAATTGTGGCGTGCCCAGCGCTGGGCCGCGATAGTCGCTGTCTCCATACCGCCATGGTATCCTGCCGGAGCTCCGTCCGCCGCGATGCAATATGCCGCGGCAGCGGAGTTTTGCCCCGGCGAAGCACCTCCACGCGCCACGCGTAGACGTGCGCGAGGGCTCTCGCCTCCACATCCCATGGTGGTAATCCGGCAAGGAGGCTAAACGATACCTACCACTCGTAATTGGCAACATTATCATACCTATTGGATGAAGATTAGTATGCCAATTTAAATTCACAACCAGTAACACAATTTTCGACAAAATTGGGTTGTCAACTAACGAATATTGTCACGCGACAACTAATCAAGTACAGTCAAATTAAATTGTCATTTAACGGGAAATATCAAACTGACGAGCGACAGGAAACCAAAGTTTCACACCAGCGCACTACCCGATGAATTTATGAATTAATTAAACGTCAATAACTAAAGCTGTCAATATTCAAATTCGCTTGCATACAACCTAAATGTACCAGCAAACAGACCACGACATGAAGTTAGAGTTTTCGTTTCATTGCGCGTTACAATATTTCTTCGTTGCCATTTAACTGACAGCAGACTACAGTGGACTGTAAAATGAAAATGAAAACCTCGTATTTCGTTGAAGGCTGTCTGGATATGAAACTATGATATGGTTCATTTCAGTTCTGAGAAATGTATTCGACGTGTACTAGGAACAACCTACGAGTAGATGGACAGGCCAACACAACATATTGCAAGTTACTTTCAGGGTCATAAGCATATCTCAAATTATTTGAATGTGCACTGGAACTGACAAAGAGAGGGTAGTCCTCAAAAACTAAAGTTATAACTTTAGTTCTATTATTTTAAGTATTTTAAGTAAATGTAATACAACACATATTAGTCTGATTACGAAGTATACGTGTTATCAATAGCTCAATGTTGGCATTGTTATCAAAGTAAAACATTCCGTTTGACAGTTTCGTGGCTAAATTAATTGAAAACTATATAGCGAAACGTCACTGCATAATAGTTCATGCATTCAAAAAAACTTTTAATTACTAGAAACCAGATTGACGACAGCGCTCATAACAAAAGACCAGGGAGCTGCTAACATATTCACACAATAACACAAATAAAACCGAAGCAATTTATACTTACTTACAAAGTACCGACTGAACCCAATACGATTCTGAACCCAGAAGCGCTAAACGCATCGCTTAGCGCTTTTTTTCGAGGAAATCGCAGACGCAGATCGGTTCAAGGAAATCAATCAGCGAACCATTGGCCACGGCTCAAAGCGGATGCGGTTGATGTTAAGCGCTTAACTCATTATTTGGCTGCGAAACAACAAGATCGATGTGCCAAAAATACTTCAGTACAGGGTTTTAGCTTGCGTCCCGTTCCCAGGGATTAATGTTATGAACCGAATTTTGTGTACAGAAAATTTCAAAGATATTGTTTGCGACTGTTAAAGATTTGATGAGTGTTTACTTCAGGATATTTATGGTATGGAGATGATCAAAATGTTGTTTAAGAAATATTTTTTTATATTCTTTACAATCGAGAACACAAATAGGGATGTTGCCTGGGTTACAAAAAAAATGATTCCATTAGTCCGTCAGTTAGATTAATTATCTAAAAACATAGGATACGTACTTTTTATTTTATCAAATCAATGAAAAAATACGAAGATAAAACGCATCAAAGATAAGGAGTGGGGACTTGTAACGTCATTTTCCAGTAAAAGTGTACTGGTAAGTGACGTCATACGAGTTTTCAACGCACTGTATCGTCTTAATTTTTCGTTTACGTAACGAAAGAAAAAATACTAATATTTATTGGAAATCTATCTGACGCACTAATTAGATTTTTTGATCAAGTACCTTATTCAATCAGTCAAGATTTGAATTGGCAAACAAACGTCCGTGTTTTTTTTAAATTTAATTACATCGTCACACATAAAAGGCTAACTCATGAACCCAACGTAATATATTAGTGTCAAATCGAAAATAAAAATAAACGATTGCTCCTAATACTATTTGAATAAAATTCTCAGCCACATCACTGGCAGACGTATTTCCACACACGCTATAAACGTTAAATGCGGAACATTTTCAAGAAAATTTCACCACATTTAGAGCATTCAGAAGCTTTTCGCTTATTTTCATGGTACAGTTAGAATTCCTTATTGAATACGCACTTGACAAAAAAATTGAAAGACGATGATGAATTGCCCGAGGTTTTGAAACGTTGAAAACTGGAAATGGGTCAGGCATAGAAGGGTTAACAAATATTGCACTATNTCTTAATTTTTCGTTTACGTAACAAAAGAAAAAATACTAATATTTATTGGAAATCTATCTGACGCACTAATTAGATTTTTTTGATCAAGTACCTTATTCAATCAGTCAAGATTTGAATTGGCAAACAAACGTCCGTGTTTTTTTTAAATTTAATTACATCGTCACACATAAAAGGCTAACTCATGAACCCAACGTAATATATTAGTGTCAAATCGAAAATAAAAATAAACGATTGCTCCTAATACTATTTGAATAAAATTCTCAGCCACATCACTGGCAGACGTATTTCCACACACGCTATAAACGTTAAATGCGGAACATTTTCAAGAAAATTTCACCACATTTAGAGCATTCAGAAGCTTTTCGCTTATTTTCATGGTACAGTTAGAATTCCTTATTGAATACGCACTTGACAAAAAAATTGAAAGACGATGATGAATTGCCCGAGGTTTTGAAACGTTGAAAACTGGAAATGGGTCAGGCATAGAAGGGTTAACAAATATTG
>NDFZ01003489.1:0-29244 GCA_002192655.3 Mamestra configurata
CATCTCGTGGTGTTGCCACGCCAGGCTGCTTACTGCCGTGCTAAGGCTCTGGAACGAAAACCCTATCGGAGGCTCGTGAGTATTGCTTATTACTTCTTTGAAATCTCCATTACTGATCGTTGAATTTAAAGTAGATTTTTGTATTGTCCTTAACTGAAAACCTGTCAAACATTTGGAATTAAGTAGGGTTTGATACGTTCTTATTCAAAACCCGCTTATAAGGCCATTATACGTTATTAGAATGTACTTTGGTTTTGGAACCAAACTATGGCTTTGGATTCTTGGGGCTGTCACATAACTGTTAACCTAGAAGTGCAAGATTGGGGCAGCAAAACAATTTAATCCAAAGTACGCGCTATGGTGCATTTTTTTTCGGCTTTTTTATTATAACTAGCAACCAATCAGCAGCGGTTGGACTGGTGTCAAAAAGTCCAACTTTGTAAGAAATATCCACCTCTAGCAATAGGGAATATGCATTATTTTTGTTTTTATTATCTAAACAGTTTATCTAGAAATATACAAAAAAATTATACTGTGAAAAAGAATAGGAATTGATCGATACACAAACGAGATATAACTATTTTAAACAAATATATCTGTCCCTCTCGCGAAAATGCTGTTTTCTATGGCAGCTGTATAGGCGTCATAGTATTTGACGTCACAGTTTGTATCGGACTTGTCTTTCTAATTGTCAACTTACGAAGGTATTTTAAAAAATCTTTCACAATTGTTAACTAGAGATAATAAGTATTTCATTTTTCAAATAAAAAAATTGCATGCATATTCCCTATTGCTAGAGGCACATCACAACACATTCTCAGCCCAAATAAGTTTACCTTTGTTAAATTATTATTGTTTCTTCTGTTAATAAAATGCAGGAGAATCTCCTGAGTTTCTCGAGCATTCCTTTTAAGGATTTTACCTTTTGGTACGTTGCCCCAATCACTTAAGGCCGGTCTCAATAACGTAGATCTACCTATGACCAACTATCAAACAACAGTAACTAAAACGTCATGTTTACCTTTCAAACATGGCGTTTCAGCTACTGTTGGTAGCTAATTTAACAGTTGGTTAAAGGTAGAAGATACGTTATAAAGCTATGCCTCCGTTACACGGTCGCAAAAGAAAGCATTTTCATTCGTATTGACTCGCCAACTGTTTCTCTATCCAATATACCCGTTAAAAAGACACAGGCACGCAATATACATAATCTCGCAATAAATTTGAATAAAACTGCACCCTCGTATATCAAGACGCGTCTGATACGGGTAGCTTTTATCTTTAAATAGAAATTCACACGTCGCCTCCGTATAGCGAGGCAACAATAATGTCTGTGTGGAACGTTTTCTATTACATGTTAAACTTTTGTGCTGTGTTGTCCGTGTGTAACGTGTATTGTTTTTTTGTCGTGACGGAAAAGTTTTACATTTTTTTAACTGAAAAGCTGGTAAAATATTGTTGTCGCACTTATTATGTACTCGTATATATACTTTCATGTATAATACATATATATGTATGTACTAAGGATAGATTTTTTTTCATGAAATTTCCATTTTAGGAGTCACTTTCTAATTATTTCACAAAAAATATTTCTGAGTCTGATAACGAAACAAAATGTATTTTGCTACTCGAGAATTCGGAATCGAGTAACTAATATATTCTTCATTTTCACAATTATTTATTGACTCGCAAAATACATATATGTACCTACATCACTAATACAGCATTGATATGGCATTCAATGTGGAGAACCAAAGAAGATAGAGGAATTAACTGGAATTGGATAGGTTTCAACCAAACTGACAGGTAGCACGGTTTTCGAGAAAACTGGTTGAAGTGGAGAGAGGCCTAGGCATATCTCTCCACTTCTTCCAGAGTGGCCCAGGAGTGTGACAGCCTCTTTTTCTGCGTAGCAACTAGCCAAGAGAATGGTTATTTTTAAGGTTCCGTAGTCAACAAGGAACCCTTATAGTTTCGCCAAGTCCGTCTGTCTGTCCACGGTTTAGCTCAGAGACGATTAGCACTAGAAAGTTGAAATTTGGTATGGGTACCCATACATATTAATTACGCCGACAAAGGGGTACAACAAAATCATATAAAAAACATTGGTTACCCCCCGTAAAGTGCCGTTTTTTTTGTCTATCCCATGGTGAGGGGTGTCGTTGGATAGATCGTTTAAAAATATTGTGTGTGCGAAACCATCTCTCCATCCAAGGATCCGTTTGCGAAATATTAAACTTTAATTTTGTTAAGAGTCAAGTGTCCTCTGTCAGCTCAACGATTGTTTTTGGAGATAAAAAAACATGTTAGTGGCATATATAACGAATTTAAAAGGAAAACTATCACTGCTAGGCTTTACAAGTTAATGAGTAATATTCGACCAACCTATAAAATGTACTTGGAGAATTAGTTAAATAAAGTTGTTAGTTTCGTAAAAAAGGTAGTTAATGTAAATTTACGAACCATGTGAAATTATGGAAAAATAAAATCGTGACAGCCGTAATAATAATAATTCTTGACTTGGCTCACGAGGTTGTCGACATGTGTGATGTGAACTCGGCAATCATTGTAAATTTAATTCTTTAAAAATGTTAATCAATTTTAAATTAAATTTGTTGACATTTGTAATTGAATTTTTGGACATTTTTATTGTTATTATCGTTTTGTTGACAGTTGTAGTTTAAATTATTGGCATTGTGCCTAATTCTTGAATAATATGAGTACTTTAAATAATGATAATTATGTTGCTTGATTTTTTTTTATGTTTGTCTGTTTTATATAGATAATTTTGCATGCCGTGAGGCAAAATGCATAGGGACTATCATCAAAAAACCATCACATCTGTATACCTACATTATTGGCAAATAAATGATTTCTATTTCTATTTTACCGATAGTCGTGTCAGCCAACGACTTAATAGCCACGAGGCTCGACCAACACCTCAAGAGGCTCTCGTTAGGCAGCTGAATCAAGGGCTTGATTCAGAAAGCAGTACTTCTGGACACGGCTTGAATTGCTAGGAGGTTCCTCTCTCTGGAGCCCTGACCGCCGGTAGCTTGGACCTTGTTCCCGATACCGGTGGACTACTATTTTTTATTTTTTAAATGTTTTTTTTGTTTTTTTATTTTTTTAAGAAATATTTAAAAATGAAAAAATAAGTTTAAGAAAACGAATAAACGGAATAATTCCTAAACGAATAACAGTGTTTTTACGGGTTCGTTTCGACTCGACGCAGTCTTTACTAACATGAACAACAAAAACTCTGCATAACCATCTGAATTATTCAAATAAAATAGGTACACGAATTCTTCATTATATTTACCCGAAATGGCATGTTTTGTTATTTTTTATTTTTTTGTATTGTGCAACTACGGAACCCTACACTGCGCGTGGCCCGACACGCACTTGGCCGGCTTTCCTATAATCCAGGACATAATGATATAAGTTTTGTTGCAGTCATCCAACTCCTCACGTACCAGCTCGGACGTTTATCGACGGGGAGCTGGACTTCTACAACGTTGACCGTCTTGGAGGAGTTTTGCCATTTTTAGTCAGGACATTGAGGTGAAAATAAATGAGGTTTTATGTTTATTTTTTAGCCAACTCTAATCCAATGATAGATGAATGATTACGCTTCGACTATGTGAAGACTATTGCCCAACGGTCACTGTTTATGCGGCTGACGTGACCAGCTCAATCCCATTTTAGCCTGGTCATCTAGCCTTTTTACAAAGTGAAAATATATAAAAAAGTAGCATAACGGAGCTGCAAATGCCCCCTCTCTCCTGAATTCGGGCTGTACTTTATAAATGGGCAACTGGATTGATAGATGTCAAAAGGTTATTGAAATCTAGGGCCTGCTTGCGGCAAACTTAGGGCTGAGTCGTCACCAGACCAGTCAGGCCTGAACAGCCGGTGCGCAGGTGTTCCATGGCCGCCTTAATGGCCGGGCTAGGTTAATTTAATTACAAGCCCGGGCCATTGATTCTTGGAAAAAGTAGNTGTGGAAAAAGATACGTAGGTTGGATTGCTCGCATTAGGTAATGGGGCCCGCTAGTAATGGCCGGGCTAGGTTAATTTAATTACAAGCCCGGGCCATTGATTCTTGGAAAAAGTAGAGTAAGAGTCATATAACACTCCGTTCCTCCCTGACGGAGAGTATACATCAGGATTTCCTCCCAAAAAATACATAACTCACATTTATGTACCTATAAATATTTGCATGCTATTATAGTATGGCGGAATGTGTCTTGAACCAAAATTTACGTAACATCTTTTTTACTACATTTTTTTGCAAATAAAAACTTACTATAGCCACAATCCCAAATATTATTTGCTGCAACATAGTCAATTAGCAGGTATCTATGGAATATAGGGCCATTAAGCACTCCTATAACAAATCAGTAGTCAATTTTGTTTGCAGACAAGACCTCGTCAGTGTACTAGGTGAAGATAACCCCTTCATACAAAGTTTTGAGCCGAACTACAATCGCGGCGGTGGAATTGACACAGGTACTTTTTAACTAGCGTATTTTTTAAATCTTCCTAGTTTTTGGTTCTATTTATCATGAAATGCCCTTCGTTTATGGAAGCCTAGTATTTCGAGTTCTTGATAGGTAAAACTTCGTAATTTTCATTGTATAGGTCGATTCAAACTTAATTATGTTTGTGAAGTTTGCTTTTCGGTGCGCAGTACCATACTGCGCAGGACCTAATATTCCGAGCCACAATTAGGTTTGATTCTATCTGTAATTTAAAGACAAAAGACAATTACATCAACTCATAATTTTACCTGACAAGATTCGACAGCATGGTCGATTGTCAAATAAGTTTGAATCTTGCCCATACAGAAAGTCCGAAAGTACCTTTATAGCTATCCACGTATTTCTTCAACCTTTTCTTAGCAATCTGTGTTATTTATGCTGTAAAGGCGTGCCCAGACTGGCCGTCCAGGCCCGGGTTCGAGCGCGACGGTCGCTGTCAGTCCATCCGTCCTCGTGGCGCGGTTAGTCACCCTGCGCACGATATTGTTCTGGACTTAAGATGAAACGAAGCGTTATATCACTTTATTAAGAAGGATCACGGTCCACACAAAATTACCCCACATCTTACAGTCAAGAGAAGTAGCTCCAAAAATTATAAAAATAAGTATAAAAAGATGCAAGACTTCTTAACGCCATCTATTCTTACAGTTTGACATATTAAAATGACAAAAGTCATTCAGGGACAGTAATATGAGGAAAAATATTACTTGAATATTGAAAAATACTTATGCTATTTCACATGGCTTTCACGCCTAAACCACTAAACCTATTTTGATGAATTTCGTACAGATTTTTTTATAATTTTTATTGGCACTTCTCTTAAATGTAAGACATGGGGAAATGTTGATCCTTCTTCATATAGGACAACACAGCGGCACCGTACAATCGTCGCTGCGTGTGGCATCTCTCTCGCAACTCCCTACACGGCTACCAACGCAAGCCCGAAGGCCGAGGAGACGCAGTAGGTCAACAGTGGAAACATAAGTCCTATGATTCCAGCAATGTTAAGACTTCATGTAAAGTCAATCTGCTCAAATAGGTAGTAACGCTTACTCAAAGAGCGTACAGGAATCGTTTAGACAACAATATAATCGATTAACACATTAGCATTGATAAAAAAACAAACAACGAATTGTCTGAGGCAGAGAACAATAACACATAACCACAAAACTGTCCACCACAGTTTTCAGGATACCATGCAACTTCTTGGACGCAGTCAGTTTGTTTCTAAGCTAACTTCTTTGATGCACTACAGAAACGGCGCAGTTACGACAAACAAAATTTAAATTTTGACTCGCAAAACATTTAGCGATCTTTTGGTGTAGCTGACCCTTATTTTCCCTGCACACAGACCCTGACAGAACGTCTTGAACAGGTTGACAATATTTCCATGTTCATCTCTGAGCTATGTTCTGATTACCCTCTAATGCTGTTCCAAGCCACAGTCAGTGACTACCACTGGAACTTGCCAGGTGTGAGCGACATGGCGGCCGGCTCTCCGGGGCTGGCGACCCTGCCGCAGGTCATCTCCTCGATGGCCAGGTTCATGCATCCTGCGATGCCGCCCGTACCTAACAGGTAAGGATTGTCCTATCTTACTAATTCCACTAATATTTTATATCGCAATTAATTTCATATTTACACCGTTTCTTGCAAAAAGTTTTATATGGTTGTCGGAGCTAGTACATCTCTCTAGGTAAGATCAACCAGGATAATATGGGAATGACAGTGGGAAAGTGTTGGTTATTGCACAACTGAAATATCGTTTGCATTTAAATCAAATGTTAATTCACACTCAAAATCACAATAACAATATTCTCACACAATAGGTACACAGCACAAGTATACGGAAAGCGCGACAGTTTCGAAGACGTGTTCACAAGTCGATTTCCACCAGTAGACTGAGCTCAGCCTCGATCGAGCACAACGTTCTAGACTCCGTCGAACGCCACTAGATGGCGTTGGCGTCCCGATTGTTCAATCGACTAACGTATTTCCCACATAGTAATGCTGCGGTTATTTGTAAGTGTTACAGCACTAGAATAATTTATTAATAATGTTAAGTTAATCTTACAGTGTTGGCAATGTTGACGATTCTAATCAATAAAAAATGTGAATGTTTGTGAATATGGATGGAAGGAAGTCATTGTTCTTTCAAGCAAAAACTTCTGAAAGGGTTTTGATAAAAAATAACAGTGATATAGTTTAAAAATTAGAATAACACGTGGGCTATATTTTACAAAGTGAAAATTAATAAAATTATACGTCGGCGGCAGCTTATTATAAATGTGAAAATCTGCATGTTTGATAATCAATCCCACCGTCTCAAGGGCTTAAATGACCTCGATAAAACTTTGTAAACAGGTAGACTATACCTTGGACCAGGGCTTTGATAGTACGTTCCCTTTGGATAATAAGCTACTATACAATAAAAACTAAACTAAAATAGGAATTATTAAAAACATCTGTGAAGTTGAACATGTTAAGACCTACATACTTCGCGACTGCTCTTGAGCGAAGTTTTAATGTATACAGAGGGCTTATTAAAGTCTCATACTACATCTTAATATAGAAATACAACTTCATTTTAAGTCGCTCTAAGTCTTATGTTGACTCTGTCATTAGAAGTTGTATTGTAGGGAAGACTTATAAGAACTTCTTAAAGTTTAGTTTCGTTTGAGAATTAGGACGTAAGCGTGTGTACGAATAATAATTTTATATTAGAGTACTAAGCACTAACAAAATGAGAGGCTGCGAAACGGTTCTACAGAAATGGCTACGAACAGCTACGACGTAGCCAACCGCTACGCTTGCTACGCCTCTAGTGCTACACCGCGCTTCGTGGTACTTGGGGCAATTCTCGTACGTAGGGCGTTCGCATTCAAGTTTTTGCCAGACATTTTCGCTGAGATAAAATTGCGACTTTGAGCATGTGGTCCTGGGTTCGACTCCCGTGTAGGACAAAGTGTTATTGGGTTTTTCCATCTGAAATATCTCAACAGCAGCTCAGACTTTTGATTTGCGTTCGACAATAAGTGTGTCCCGTACTACATGGAAATTAAACATGACTGGTGAAAATTCGGTGTGCTATAGAATAGAATAAACCTTTATTATGTACAATTGTACACCATACCTACACATAAAATACGGCTTTATAGCTAAAACTACTACACTACTACTCTGCTGAAATTTTTAGGAAAAAACTACAAACGTGTTGTAATGCTATCTTTTTTTCATGTTCTTCAGAACTACAGGAGAAACGGCACTGGCGCTCAAAGGCACCAGGTCCATGATGCCGGGTGCGGGCTCCATTGACATCAGGTCTGCGTATCTTCGACTAGTGGATGGACTACTTGCTTTGTACCACGGAGCTGCCATCAAACACGCTGAGAAGGTAATTCATTAATATAAGAACTGAGACTAGAGTACATATTATGGTGTGTCTAAACAGAACGCGTCTAGCTGTACTCTGAACACTCGTTCAGTAGAGAAGACCTTACTGCCGCGCGTACACTTTCCTCAAGTCTTGACATAGTGCCATGCAGTAGTCTCGTGTAATTCAGGAATGAACTAGTTCGTAAGAGCGCTCGCACAGGCGAAATCCGCGAACTAGGTCCCTGATCCACCGCCCTTTAGTTTGTTAGTTCCTTCGAAATGACCGACCTTACAGTATAGCAAGAGCGAGAGTGAGCGGAAGCGCGAAGCTGCCCTACCTAGTTGCGTCGCCGCTCACTTCATCAATTATTTGTCTCTCATCTTTCAATACTATGCAATATACACGCTATTAACATTTACAAATTTAGAATAAACACATCATTTAGTATATTTAATGAGCAATTTTCTATTTTGAACTAATAAATCAATTAAAATAATACGAGTACAACGTACGTAAAGTAAAAATAACAACAAAATAGCTACTTTATCAAAGAGCGCGTGCGATCTGCCATTCTCTCAGCTCACTAGCTCAGTCAGCTCCCGTCTCGAAACATTTAGTGAGCTGGTGAACTAAAAGNGGCTGCTATCAAACACGCTGAGAAGGTAATTCATTAAAATAAGAACTGAGACTAGAGAACATATTATGGTGTGTCTAAACAGAACGCGTCTAGCTGTACTCTGAACACTCGTTCAGTAGAGAAGACCTCACTGCCGCGCGTACACTTTCCTCAAGTCTTGACATAGTGCCGTAGCATGCAGTAGTCTTGTGTAATTCAGGAATGAACTAGTTCGTAAGAGCGCTCGCACAGGCGAAATCCGCGAACTAGGTCCCTGATCCACCGCCCTTTAGTTCGTTAGTTCCTTCGAAATGACCGACCTTACAGTATAGCAAGAGCGAGAGTGAGCGGAAGCGCGAAGCTGCCCTACCTAGTTGCGTCGCCGCTCACTTTATCAATTATTTGTCTTTCATCTTTCAATACTATGCAATATACAAGCTATTAATATTTACAAATTTAGAATAAACACATCATTTAGTATATTTAATGAGCAATTTTCTATTTTGAACTAATAAATCAATTAAAATAATACGAGTACAACGTACGTAAAGTAAAAATAACAACAAAATAGCTACTTTATCAAAGAGCGCGTGCGATCTGCCATTCTCTCAGCTCACTAGCTCAGTCAGCTCCCGTCTCGAAACATTTAGTGAGCTGGTGAACTAAAAGAGCTAACCAGTTCGCTAAGGAGCTGCGAACTTAAATGAGCGCTCCCGGTCGCGAACTACTAGGTATGCGTCAGTCCATGCAAATTTTGTGTCTTTACACTCGAACACCTTATTGGCTGCAATTAAATCTTATCCAACTTACCAAGTTGCAACTTGGTTGTGCTACCAACCGGAAATTTTGTTGGTAGATCTATTGTGGTTGCGCGACCATGGTGCCACTGTACGATGTTGCCCATTGACATACTTTAATGACATAACATTGTGTAAGCGGGCACACCATTTATGCCTGGCAGCTTAATTAGTTTGATTTACTTGTTAATGCTTGAGTTTGTTTTTTTTTTATGGCATAATGGAGTGTGCTAGCTAACAAGTGTCAATTAATTTCGTAAAAATTTGATTTACATATAAGACATACAATTTTCTGTGTCATGTTTTGTAAACTTTGCATACTGCTGTATAAATTCAAGTTTTTATAACTTAACAGACAGATGTGTTGCTGGGGAGTTTGTTGCGCCACTTCTTCTTCCCAGTTAAAACACTAGGAAATGGTGACGGGCGGGCGTTTTGGGGGACTGTCTTTATGTAGAACTTTGACGTTCAAAAAGTGCTGGCACTCAGCCAAATTTGAATAAATGACTTTTGATTTTTTGATTTTGATTATTATTATTCAAGTGTGAAATAAGAAATACAAAAAACAAATGGAATCTTGTCATCGCTGCCATTGACAACAGATTTCCGTAAAAACTTTACCGTAATTCTTCTTCGTATTGATGATACAGTTAAATCTTATTGGCTCAATACTTCGCTCCTTGCATGGTACTGTCGGGAGCAGCGCATACGTTGCTTTGGTGCCATCATTATAACCTTACAAGCAACACCAAGCAAATGTGTTTATTTGGCAGTATTTAGTTTATTCGGACGTAAAAGCACCATCCCATCACTTCCCGTGGGTGTCGTAAGAGGCGACTGAGGGACTCACCAGAGTATGGGCAACAGCATTCTCTGTGCATTGCAACAGCTACACTGCGATCCCGAGCCCGCCTGTCAAGCGAGACAATTATGCCAACCCCTCCCCCAAGGGGGGGGGGGCTTGGGGAGGCCTATTTCCAGCAGTGGACGTCTTTCGGCTGATACGATGAATAGTATTCCCTGTGATGAACTATGTGTATATTTCGCAAAAGAACATCTAGTTTCTACTACTTTTCCTTTTAGTCCACTAAATTGTCGAATGTGTTCCTTTTAAATTGTTATGTAGCGTGACTTCTGAAAATAAACTTCGTTTTCATGTCTCGATTGCACGACATGCAATATAAATCATACAGAGACATAACTTATGCATCGATACATTTTGCTCAACACGAATGAGCGGTTTTAATACTGAGAATTTGTTTCAATAGCTATTCGCAGCTGTAAATGTTCACATCTGACTACAAAATCTGATCTTATGACATCACTTAAGACAAAAAACAAGAGAAGAATAGTTGCGTCTCCGTCTAAACAAAATGCAGTACTCAATAATCTTATTGAGTACTGCATTTTGTTTACACGATAGTGACTGGCGAGTGGGTATGCGGTAATCTTACTCGCCAGTCACTATCGTGTAGCGCGTAGGTTTGAACGGGTTTTTACTTACTTTCCGTATGTCAAGAGTAAAAGGCAGGAATAATGTGCTTGCCAATATTATAAACAGCAATCGGCTGGTTTGACAAACAGGCTCGCCGACAGACCTGACATGAATGTTTTTTAAGATTGCAGCCGCATTTTCTAAGCTCTGTTCCTTTGACTGTCATTTTATTTTCAGTTATGTGAACTGAGAGACAATCAGCTGGACATGGCCGACTGTCTGCACGACATTGAATACAGAATATACACCGTCACCACGGAGATACAGGACGATGGAGGTTGGTTGTTAGCTTTAAAAAAAAATAACAATAATTTTAATGTGTCCTAAATTGTGAGTTACATTTGATTGCAAAAACGCTTGAACACTAAGAAATTAGTTCTAGTTTCTACAAAGGAGCAAGTTATAAGAGCCCCCAGACATTACTTACATACTTATTTTCTGAGTAAAAAATGTGTGGTATTGATTGTCTAATATGTACTTTCACCGGTGCATATCTGCTAGCTTTGACCGACGGCCTGTAACGTCTGGGGCTGAACAACTACTCCGCTCTAACCTTCTTCTCGACTCTCACTTTCTTCTCCGCTCTCATCTTCTTCTCCGCTCTCACTTACTTCTCCGCTCTCACCTTCTTCTCCGCTCTCACTTACTTCTGCGCTCTCACCTTCTTCTCCGCTCTCACTTACTTCTCCGCTTTCACCTTCTTCTCCGCTCTCACTTACTTCTTCGCTGTTCTTTTCTGATTAATTTTGTCCTAATATATTCTAGGGCAAAGGCAAATATCTCGCTATCTATGGTTTCACTGTAATCTGCTATTCAAATTATAGAGCATAAAATTCTTTACAAATTTTGTGATCAACGTTTTATACGTTTAACCATTTTCGAAACAGAGCGTGAGATTTTTATGAAACGAGATTTTATAACTTAATTGATAAATCTTTTAACATACCAAAATAACAGCTCACAGGAGTTTGTACCTAAACTTTTCATATACCAAAATAACTGCTAACACGGGTTTATACAATTTATCCCGCATTCAAAAGACTCTTTTTAGCTTCAAGGACTGGACTAGATTTTTTATTATTAAAATCTTATCTCATAATTTGGTCTTCAATGTAATTTTAATCCGAAAACTTTGATCAGCTACCGGCAGCGGAAGCGTGCAGACGGAAAAAGATAAGACAAAGCTACAGCTTATGGATAACATGCTCAAAGAGCTCGAGAGGTCCAAATTAGTCTACGAGGTTAGTATCGTCACTTATTAAGTTTTTCTTAATCCTCCCGACCGAATGTCGGTCATAGTTGTCACTCTGCCCGCAATCAACATATAAGTACACAGGAGATATTATATAATATATTAGCCCTTATCGTAAGTGACATCTTTTCTAAAATGCGGTGTTCCTTGAATCCTCGTATCAACTAGGCAACATTTGACACGCAACACGTGACGCCCAACATTTGCTGCAGGCGCGCAACATTGACAATGTAATTAAATAAAAGTTCCTCGTTGCTGTTCGACATGATGAGCAACTTGTTGTACATCATGTCGCGCGTCAAATGTTGCCTAGTGGATACGAGGTTTAAACATTTTCGCTACTGATTTTCATCTTTGCGCATTCACATACTATCGCAATCAGACAAGGTAGTGGCTTTCCGATGGCGCACGGGTGTAAGTGCCGAATTCTGAGAATCTTAACAAAAAAATATGATGTAAAGTGGGTGTATTTTCCAGGAGAAATTAGAAGCAGGCTCACTGCAAATGGCGTGGGTGATGGGAGCGATCTGGACCAAGCAGAGGCAGACAGAGCTAGCCAAGCACTTCTCAGGGACATTGCATTCCTTGAGACTGTCGTCTGACCCTGACTATGCAACACGAGTCCAAGTAAGTTCTTTTTTTGGGTTTCGTACCAAAACTGTGTAAAGGAAACCATGTGGTGCCACTTCGTTTCGCTTCGTATGTCTGTCTGTCATAACAATTTTCCTCTAAAAGTGCGTTACTAGGGATGTGCCGGATGCGTAGCGAGGGATGTATCCAATTCCTAAGAATAGGATAACTTTATCTTCATCTTCCTAGGCTGCTACTGCTGCTCTGGCGGAAAAGGGCTCAGAAGAGGCGAGGTCTTGTACTTTCAAGACCTGAGACTCGAGTCATTTGAGCGAGTGATGTGTGTCTGATTTCGACTAATCGCGAGTCGCTTGCTTCATATAATTTCAATAGACTGCTACCACAGCAGTGCCCGCAAAAAATTAAATTAAAAATAAGTAAAGCTTTGAATTTAAGTTATGTGAATTCTTTGAGTAAGCGTCCTGATCGCATCACTTTGGCTTTAGCTCTATTCCTTTAATAAGCTTTTTATATCGGCGCAAGAATGTAAATGTGTTATGTTAATGTGAACGGACATTAATAGAGCGATGTTCATTCAGTACGCGCAGGTGGCGAGCAAAGAAATACTCCCCGGTAAGAGCTCTATCCTGGGTGGAACCAGCTACGCCTCGCTACAGTTGGAATATACGTCAAGTTCGGATCAAAGGTACAGTGGTGTTTTGTAAGTGATGATGATGATGAGATGTGTTGCTGGGGAAATAGTTGCGTCACTTCATCATCATCTGCCTAGCCTTTTCCCAACTATATTGGGGTCGGCTTCCAGTCAAACCGGATTCAGCTGAATACCAGTATTTTACGTGGAGTGGCTGCCTACCAAATCTCCACAACCCATTAACTGCGTAACACGGTACTCCTTGGCAAGACTGGTGTCAAATGATCTGGCTTCTGACTATCCGTAACGACTGCCCAAGATCTACAAATGACAGCCGGGACTAACAGCTCAACGTGCTTTCCGAGGCACGGAGGAGTCTCTGTATGTTAAGCTGGTCACCCATCCACAGACCAACCTCAGCAAGCGTTGCTTAACCTTGAAGATCGACCCGTGCGGCNCCTCCACAACCCATTAACTGCGTAACACGGTACTCCTTGGCAAGACTGGTGTCAGATGATCTGGCTTCTGACTATCCGTAACGACTGCCCAAGATCTACAAATGACAGCCGGGACCAACAGCTCAACGTGCTTTCCGAGGCACGGAGGAGTCTCTGTATGTTAAGCTGGTCACCCATCCACAGACCAACCTCGGCAAGCGTTGCTTAACCTTGAAGATCGACCCGTGCGGCTGTTATTATTTAGCCACGAACTCCTCGAGCGAAATTGTTGCGTCACTTCTTCCTTAAAGCAAGCTAAAACTCTAGGAAGTAGTGACAAGCGGCCACTTTGGGGGACTGCCTTTATGTAAATGGTTGACGTTCTTGGTTCCTGGTTTCGTACGAAACTAGGCTGAGAATCATCCCAGGCTGGTTTTAATAAATGTCTGTTTTGATTTGTCTAAAATATTGTATTTTTTACTCTACTTTTGATTGAAGGCTCGAGTTAGTTTTCAACTAAGTTGGATACTGGCTAATGCCGGCATCACATGGCGTGGCGCGAGCGGGCGCGGCGCGGCTAGTGATATTACGCGCCGTGTGAAGTTGGCATAAGATATAATTTAGATTTTCATTTGTTTTTAGCCCCATGAGTCCAACTTCAAGAGCGACGACACCTCGGACTGGATCCAATTCACAAGTAGGAACATCTAATCGTAAGTTTTGTTAATTAAACACATCCTGCTCTTAGCCTCGGTAAGATATTCGCCCCCTTTTTGTCCTAATAAAAGAGGACTAATATATTGATTTTCATTCCAAACTTGAATATTTTTTTTCTTGAGAATTTGAATGGCGACCAACTTTACCGTCCTTACTACTTTACAGATATGTAGATTATAAACCATCGACTTTTTACGCATTTAAATGTAAATTGAACATTCTGCTCACAATAAATTGTGTGAGCAGAATGTTTGGCCCTAAAAAATAAAATCTAATTAATTAATTAATTATTAATTTATTGTCACGGTATTTGCAATAAACGGTGTCATCTACACGTGATCTGACAACACATTTATCTAAACCTCCTGATTGTTCTAACTTCAAAGTTATATCAGGTCCTTAAATACACCAGCGTTATGACTCAGATCGTACAGGTGGCACAGAATTTGCAGAGTCACTTTTCGCGTTCGTGCCGGAATACCACGTGGATGCCATGCTGGAGCTGTGCAACACCCTGCGGCTGTACATGCACCCCACCATTCCTGTGCATCAGATACCAGGTGAGAGTAAAGACTTAATAATACGATTAAAACAAAAAACGCGTATGCAGAGGCGCCAAGTACCTACACCAACAGTTCGCCAGTCATGTTTAAGTGTCATGCAATAGGGGCTGACCTTATTTCCATCAACCAGGCACATAGAGATTCAGATTCTGCACTACCGCTCAAATCATTCTGATGGATAAACCTCATCACACTTTGCCCACCTGGAAATCGAAACTACTCAACTGAAAAATTCATCGTATTTATGACTATTTATTTATTTATTCAAGAAAGTTACATGAAAAAAAAATACACATATTGTCTGCCAAATTGCTGTACAGTTTGTCGGCAGTGTGATGATGAAGTAAGGTCCATCATTTTCAGCGAAAGGTATTTTCGAACACCCTGCGAAAATAATAATAATATTACGTTTGATCCATGCTCAAAACCGCCAATTGTGGTAGCATGATAGAATAGAATAGAAAACATATATTCGACACAACACAACAGCAAAAAACACATAGAAAAAAGGAGAACAATAATATAACTTAACAATGACACATCTCTTATTACTAAAATAACAGAGAACACATACGAGTATACCCTTTAAACTGGAATAAAGCAACGCTGTTCCTATGAAAAATATATGCTGGATAAATCACCGACTCAGGTTTCGTGCTGGTAGAATTACACACCACAGTTAAATTAAGAAGAAATACGGTTCGCTCGGATGTGTATTTGTTTTCAAAATTTTCTTTCATAAGAACCTTCTCCTGACAATAACAAACACAAAAAAAAAAGAATTAACGAAATTGGTCCAGCCGTTCACGCGTGATGCCGTGACCAAGGGAAATAGGGATTCATTTTTATATATATAGATTATAGTATATTTAAATTTGATTTATAAGTGTATTGGGTGTACATAAATCAGTGAATAAACTCTCCACCGTCAGAATGGGATGAGCTAGTGGTGTCTTGTGCTGCGTTCCTGTGCGCGGAGTTTGCAGACCAGCGAATAGTCCTGGCTAGCACGAGGGAGTCTCTGGTCCAGACGCTGGCGTCATTCGCGACACAACCTGCCACTATGAGGGCCATCGAAAGAGTTCCTATCAAACAGTGAGTATTATCGTGTATCATTACAGGCTAACCGCTTAACTGAGTAGGTGCCGAAGGTAGCTGGGTGGTATGGGAAGGGCGTGGATGCCGATCAGAGGGCGAAAACCTCTCGTAAACTGCACCGTAGTAGGATATGGGACTTCTTTCTTACCACCAGGATTTAAATTCAATTCCCGGCCATGTGCACGTGTGTACATGTGAACAGGGAAGAAAGTTTTACGATGAATTTTGGGCTGGTATGAAATCGCAAATTGCTATGAATAATCGTAGTAATCAACGCTTATTCCTTTTATATAGGCAATCATTTTAATATGGCTTCTTACTGACAGTTTCTTGCTAGATGGCACACTGCGTCGAGGGAGAAAAACATTATTCCTATTCCGCCTGTGGTTAAGCCTTAGCTGTAGAAAATATAGCCTTGTATAAATGCTACTTCTTCTAACTCAACAGACAGATGTGTTGCTGGAGAGTTTGTTGCGCCACTTCTTCTTCCCAGCTAAAACACTAGGAAGTGGTGACGGGCGGGCGTTTTGGGGGACTGTCTTTATGTAGAACTTTGACGTTCAAAAAGTGCTGGCACTCGGCCTAATTTGAATAAATGACTTTTGATTTTATACGCTCAATCTTATTAGCGCACCAAACATGTGCGTAATGACGGCAAAACGGTATATCGTACAAATGGCTAGCAATCCATGCAGTTTTTGCGCCAATGTTTGCACAAACTGTTTGCGCAAGCAAGATTGACCCACCCAACCTTTTGGTGATAGTTTTTTTTTTATCTTTGGTTCGATTATAGTGTTTTTTTGCTCCTTTATCAACGTGGCGCCTCCTCCGGTTCCGCTTTGGGCAACGATCTCCATTATGACATTTTCTAAATTCTCATTTCATAGTCATAATTAGTTGATTTTTCCTTGATGAACAAGGATAATGCTCTGTTTATCTATCCCCTACTTAAAATGTTACATCTATCAATCTACATGAAATATTCCTGATCCAGGGCCATTATTTTGCTCCAGACAGATGTGCATGGTAGAGGAGTTGGTGCGCCCGTATCAGAACCGCGCATGGGCGCAGTCCAACTGGGTGCTCGTCAGGTTCTGGCACGGCTCGGGCTTCGGCTTCCGGCACCGGCAGTGGCCACATTTAGCTGCAAGGTGAGAACAAAACACATTTGCACAGGACGTACAATTATACAGTACTGGCTTCTGCCAGCGGCTTCGCACGCGTGAATGTCGAAAATGATCCCAAGAGAACATATTCCCGGGATAACAAGTATCCTATGTCCTGTTCTAAGACATGGTCAACCCGTGTGCCAAATTTTATTCAAATCCATTCAGCCGTTGGTATGTGAATAGGTAACAGACACAACGGGAGAGTTACTTTTACAATTATAATAATGCCGCCCGTATTAGATTTTGCAACCGAAACGATTGAAAACGTCAGAGAACTGTCATTTGTGTGAACCAAGTCCGACTTTGCACTGAATAGCTTCGGGTAATTCTCTCACACGTAGCGAAGGTTAACCGTGTTTTCTAAAATACGAATTTAATCTTTTCGTCAAATCTCATGACGAGTTATTAAATTGATAGTTGTTAACCCAGTTAATGGGTTGTAGAGATCTGGTAGGCAACTGCTCCACGTAAAATACTGGTATTCAGCTGCATCCGGTTTGACTGGAAGTATATAGTTGGAAAAAGGCTAGGCAAATGATGATGATGATGAGTGTTATTCAGCCATCGCAGCTCAGCAGTAAACATAAGAATTGAGTCATTCAACGTGGTAATGCTGCCAGTCTTTTTGGCATTTTTACCGTTGAGAGCGATGTGGACGAATGTGAAACGTTGCCCAATGGTTCTTACCATTTACCCCGCTTGTACAACTTTTTTTTTCTATTAGCTTAGTATTGAGCTTGTTATTTTATTGCGTTGATTTGCCATTCAAAAAACAAGGGTGCAAAATAACGTGCAACTTCACAGTGCAAACAAAATGCACCTCGCTATTTCTAGAAAAGTTTTAAAACAGGAAAGTGCTGCCAACACAATAGCACTTTAACTAGAACTCTTGATAAAACACTTTTAAACTGCCTTCCTTAAACACGGCGACGTGTTTCTCTTTAGAAACACAATGGAGGCTCTGAAGTTTAAGTACAAGGGTTACTGAATCAGGAGTAATGTAAGAAAAGGTTTGAGAGAAGAAATAGTACATTGTTCACCGAGAGGAGAAAGTGACCGATTACCGTCGAGGGTGTCGTTTGAAGCCCGAGCCGTAGGCGAGGGCTTTAAAACACCCAAGATCGGGAATCGCAGTTTCTCTCGAGTGATACATAGTGCTTTATACTACACCTACAAGGAAAATAAAAAACGAAATCTTTACTAATTGAAATTTATATTGAAATTGTTGCAGTTAGTGAAGCTTAATGTAACACTTTTTCCATTAATGTTTGTTTGAGATGTTTGCGACAATGTAGGAGGAATAACTGGCTGTGCTGTTGGCACTGCGCTCGTAGAAGGCTGTGGTGCCAAAGGGGCAACTGGCTGCTGAGGGGCATTTGGCATCGCCGCGCTCGTTGATGGTTGAGGAGATGAGTCTTGATGCACATTAATCGATCCCGATATTTGGTTATTTATTCGTGTTTTGTTTTCTACGGAATTCTCTATGTAACCTTCTGCAACAGCGGACGATTTCCAACCACCGTGGCGTTTTATTGTGGTTAAATCAGCACCAGTATCTGCAAGAATAGTCGCTGAAGTTCTGCGAAAGCAGTGGCCAGTGTATTCTAGTGGATTGAGTAAATTAAGGTAGGAAGCTATTTCTCTTGGCACAGTACTTATTTTGTTTTTCCCAATTACTTGTTTCGTACATTTTTTGTTTTTATATTGTAGTAAAAACCGATTGGTTTTGGGGTCACTGGGGCGAATTTCGTTATATTTCTTTATTATCTCATAAAATAAGCCCGATATAACAAATGATCGCTGAATTTTGGTTTTTGTGTTAGGAATATTGACAATTATTCGATTTTCGAGGATTTCGATATCGTCTGTTGTCATATCCACAAGTTCTTGCGAACGACAGGCCCCATTTACTCCTAAAATCAAAATAACCTGTAAACAAAAATATCAAACATGAAAACCTAGTAGATTTCTACTCATAAATAGGTACGTAATAAATCATAAACCAGTGCATTTTGTTCATAAACTTACCTTCATCAACAAATATTTGTCATCTGGAGCATTCTGCAAAAAGGAATAAACATCCTTTGTAGTAAGCACTTTTGATTTCTTACTACGGAATCCCTCCGACTTTCTTTTCAGAAATGCTGTAAGTTTTTTGTATTCTTGAATATTTATGTCGTTTCTTGTCAATATAGTACTTTTCAACATTGAGTATATAGACCATAACGTACTTGGTTTGTATTTTTGCGCTTTTTCACTGAAATACGCTAGCAAAACAGTTTCTGAAGAAGATGCCGCATTTTTTTCACTTTTCCATTGCAAAAAATCGTCATAAGTTTTATTATATTTTTTAATTGATTTCTGTGGTAAAAGGTTATCAATCAGTATTTTTGCTGTTTCCTTCAACTGCGGCGGAGTTAAAAAATCTTCATCATCACTATCACTACTTATCATTTTGATAGTTTTATTTTACTTTCTACGAAAACTGAATCCTCAAACAACACACAAATTGGAAATGGCGCCAATGGCGTCTGCAATTTTCACATGTTCTTTTTTCAAATTGTTTATCCTGCCGCCGCAGGGTCGCACTGCCAGCCCGACACCATCCAACACACAGCTAGTGGCCAGTGTCATTTTGCGAACTTGGAGATAAAAACTCACTGTAAAAACTTTTTGGCTTTTGATATTTAGGTTACCGGCGCATAGTCTTACCCAAAATTAAAAAAGAAAAACCACGTAAGAAATGGATTTTCATACACTTTTCTCTCCCGCTCAGATGCGTTTTCTCCCCGCATATTTGTTCGATATGCAATGACGTACTTTCTACCGTAAATTTGATAAAGTATCAAGGTACTTTCCAAGCAGGTGTAGTATAAAAGTTATTATTATTAGACTTTGTTGGAAATATTAGTTTATTTTGAGTGAATAATTAACAGAAAAAAAAACTATTTTGTTTATTCAAATTATTCGTATGGATAATGATGACATAAGTATACAAAAGACACAACTTCCCACGGTATCAGCTGGTATAAATCACGGACGAGCCATAGTGAAATATATAGCCCCTACATCATTGATATTTATCGGCGCAATATTGAAATGGTACCTATTGAACTAAACTGCATGGCATAGATACATTGCACAAAGCTAGATTGAATCTAGGGTTCCGAAAAAATAAATTGTAAAGTCGGTTTACGGACGATAAAACCTCAAAGACGATAAGACGTCAAAACCTTTTGACGTGACAACGTCTAATAAATCAATGAACGCCGGCTGCACGCACGAAAAAGGATGACTCATGGTAACGTTACGATCATTTCATCAATGTTTTGTTATGACGTTGTCACGTTAAACTGTCGTCCGTAAACCGACTTTACAGACAACCAATTTTTTAATCACAAATGTCCATATGGTATATCAACCATATTATGGTTGATAAACCGTTACTCCAGTAACGGCTGTGATTCACAATGTTGTAACAACGTTTTCTAACTGTTTCTAATGTACGATAGAAACAAGAAAGAATAGTGAATGGACATTTAAAATGGTTTCTTCGATTTTTTTCTGTTGGATGGAGATGGCCATGGATGTAAAGGAAGAGGCAGACCAAAGAATGGATAGTTTGAGCAGTGATATGGAAGAAACGGGACTCGGTGATAATGTGACGGTTGACAGGACAGAAGGGAAAAGCATGGGATAGGGCAGGAAGATGTTGGTCTCAAGAACAAATTTTGAAGTCGTTCAAACTTACTACAAGGAACATCTGAAATATCCTGTACCAGTTTAGTATTCTGCCTGACTACATGTGGGTGTAAGCGCACCAAACAAATCAAATATCCGATATTGACAGTGACGTGTATCATCACGCAGGTACGGCGACAGGGAGCCGACAGTCAACAACCTCGGGGCCAAAGTCGATGCAGGACTTATGAGCCAGTGTTTTGGTGAGTTACTCTCTTTTCTGTACTTAAATATTTTTCAATTTAAATATTTAGCTTTTCTTTCTTCAAGTTAGAATAAAATGCACTGCCGCATATGGAAATTGCATAACATTTTAGTGTTATAGATTTCCGCAAAGTAACGCCTGATAGCCTGATATAGCTTATTAGATAGTAGGATTCCGCCAGCGGCTTCGCCAGCGTGAAAATCGGAAAATATCTTTATCCCAAGGGAATAAACTCCCGGGATAAAAAAAAACATGCGGGGCAGTCTTTGGGGACTGCCGATAGAAGTGAAAACTAAGCTAAAGCGTTCGGTGACGATGACACGAGTTCCATGATTTTTGTTCACCCAAAAAGTACACATATATACACAGTATACATATAGCTCATGAAAAGCGTTCGGTGACGATGACGCGAGTTCTATGATTTTCGTTCACACAAAAAGTGCTCAACGCGCCTAAAGAAGTTTTCACTCCAAAAATATTCTAATCCAGGACATGGTATACCTGTGTGCCAAGTTTAATCCAATCACCATTCAGCATTTAAGACTGAACCATTTATATTATAAGTATGGACGGAAAGAAGCCTGAAAAGTTCTAGAAAGGGAGTAAAAGTGTATCAAAATGGTACGATTTCGTACCTTTATTAATAGATGTAACTTTATCAGCAGAAACCTATATTTATGATATTGTCAAAAATATCAGACTGTTAGGATCACGCACGGCAACTAGAATGGTGCCGCGAGCGGAGTAGACGTCACCGATCTGCATCAGGCATCACTACCGAGTAGTTTAGTAAAAACACTTATAATCTTAGTACAGTACTATCTTTTGCTATTAACAATGATACAGTTATTCTTATTTCCTCTAGGTCCCTGCCCCTCAGAGGTGATCCAGAACCGCATAAAGGAGTACCTCGCGGCACACCCGACAAACGCGGCTGCTTACCTCAACTCCTTGCTGAGCCAGCTCAACTGGGCCTTCTCGGAGTTCATCACTATGATGCAGGAGGTGATGAACTTAAAACAACATTATTAGGGTACTAGCTTTTGCCCGCGACTTCGTACACGCATATCCCGTTTTTCCCGTTCCCGTAACTATAGCATCTCTCATGAATGCGGCTATAATATACAAAAATTATTTTCCAAATCGGACTGGTAGTTCCAGAGATTAGCGCATTCAAACAAACAAACTCTTCAGCTTTATTATTAGTATAGATTTGACTAGTATAAAATATCTAATAATAATTTGTACTGGATGGCTTCAATTCAATACGACGGGACTTGTGAGTGACGTCACATGCAATTAGCTCACCGCCATTTTTTTGATTTTTAAGAAAAAAAATTAACTGCGACTTGTCTGTTCTCTTGGTTTAGATAAATGTAAAAAAAACAGTCAAATACCCTATCAGTACCTTCATTAATATGCTTAATGGTAAAGTGACAGTGACAGCTTAGGGCTATGAAATATGTGAATGTCTATGGTTATTTCTCTATGATTCACAATCGATCTGCCTGGCTTTTTCCTAACTACATTGGGGTTGGCTTCCAGCATACACGGATACAGCTTGGTACTAGTATTTTATATGGATCGACTGCCTCTCTGAACTCTACAACCCATTATCCGGGTAACACGATCACAGCCGGGACCAACGGCTTAGCGTGCTTTCCGAGGCATGGAGCAGTCTCGAAATGTAATGCATGGACACCCATCCACGGACCGGCATCGGCAAGCATTATTTAATCTTGAAAACAGATCCGTGCCATCAGGAACAGGAATTTCATTTCATTTAATTTCCCTATGATTCACAATGGTTGTTAATAATATTAGATGGAGAGGGCAATGCTCGCCTTGCGTCATCAAATCAGGAATTATGATATCCGCAAGAGAACCAAGGATCGCCAACCTGAAGTGTCAGTGGGCAGGGCACATTTTGCTCGCAGAACAGATGGTCAATGGAGCCGAAAAGTTCTGGAGTGGCGACCGCGTACCGGAAGACGTAGCTTTCGAAGGCCTCCCACAAGGTGTACCGATGACCTGGTGAGGGTCGCGGATAGACGGTGGATGCGAGACGCACAGGACCGGTTGTTGTGGCGACACTTGGCGGAGGTCTATGTCCAGCAGTAGACGTCTTTCGGCTGATATGATGATGATGATTAAAAATAGGAAATCTTTTTCTAAATTATTATACTAGAGCCTTTCACTTACTTTCGTTATCCTCATTTAGATATTACAAATTCAATACTCGTTGTAGGAAACCGAGTACACGAGACTTATCAACTTCGTCCCAAAGTCGGTAACGCATTGGCAAATCCCAGTGTTGCAATCAAAAATGCAGATTAGAAAGCTTGTCTTAGTTTTGAGTGAGTCAACTAAATCTTATACCTATTCTAGATGGACCGTGTGAACGTAGATTCCCACCTTGAATCGCGTCAGATCAAGCTGTGTGCCACGTGTTTCGACTTATACCACGGCCTGGCAAGAGCGCTGGAGATGACCCTACACCTGGCACCGATGCTGCTCTCCAAAGCAGAGGCTTGCGACAACCAGAACGAACTGTTGCTAGGCAGAACTTGTCAGGTAAGGTTTGTCCCACCTTGAATCGCCTCAGGCCAAGCTATGCACAACGTATTTCGACTTGTAACACGGCCTGGGTTATGGCACCAATGCTGCTTACCAAACCAGAGGCCTGTGAAAACCAGAACGAAGTGCTGCTAGGCAGATCTTGTCAGGTAATGTTCGCTGGTTCAAATGACGGTAAATACTTCGATTATAAGATACTTACTTATTACACCCAAAAATGTGACGTTAACACATACACACACACGACGTGATACGCCTATATAATAGATAAGTCCCACCAATTTGGTCGGACTTATTTTTTACTAGATAAGCTCATCGTCCTGGTATACCTGAAAACTTGTGCCAGTAAAAAAGCTAATAAAAAATGGCGGCCTTTATCACTCCCTCTCACTCGCACATTATACTGAGTGAATGAAAGGGCATGATAAGCTCTTTTATTTGACCGCCATTTTTAATTTGTTATAAAAAAAGAACTAAACACAACTCAGCTTATCAGAACAGCTCTACGTTTGATTGCTCTTAACACCCCCCCTCCCCCTTCGGTCTTTGCATTTACTGGCAACTCAAACATCAAACCTTCCATTCCAGATCCTAATGGCTGTGGTATCACGGGTCTGCATTCGCGGTGGTGGGGGCGCCAGTTTCTCTCGCCTGGTCGCCCGGGGTCTACCGGACACGGACCGGGTACACTACTACGTGGCACTAGCGCCCGTTGCTGGTTGTCTCATCAGAATGCTGGAGCCTAAGCTGCCTCCTGAAGTAAGTATGAATGAGGCTAGCCAGTAGTGGTTAACCTTATCACACAATTAATTTGACTGACTACCAGAAAGACTCAAAGAGATAAGCTAGTTAATGTCAAAGAGTACTGAAACGCCGCTTAGCATTGAAACGAACGTACGATACGTGCTGCGCCGAAACCAAATGTTGTGGCTTAATAAATGGCTCCTGCAACCACAATCTTCTTGATGAGGATAAGATCCTAGGTTTCACTTGTGAGCTTTAACAGAAGCGTCCATGTTTAAAAAGGCTTTTTGTAAATATCTTTTATACCTAGTCCCTGTTTTTGTTTTAGCATCTAGACAGAGTAACAAAAGCGTTGGTGACAGAGCCGCTATTCCGGATGGATGGACTTGAGCTCATGCTTGGCAAGTCGAAGAACAACAAAGTATTCTCATTTTACAAGTGTGAGTGGCTTAAACTTTATTTGTTATTACTAGCATATTTCATTTCAATATAGTATAATAACACTTAACAAAAGTGCTTCTTGTATCAAAAAAGACTTTTCGTAATCGAATCATTATTTCTAGAATTTTCTACCCCTATAAAATATTAGTTTAAGATTGAATACAGTCAATAACATTTTGAATGTACAAATAGATTACAAAATCAAGCGTTGGCGCCCTGATCAACTCTGAATTTTTGTAGACCCAGAAGACGTAACAAAGGAAGAGTTAGCAGCTCTAGAGCTGGTAGCAGAACGTTTACGCGTGGCCCGGGAAACTATCCTAAAGGCGAAGTCCCCGGGCTCCAGCGGGGCGCAGTCCGACCTGCTATGCACCATCTGCTACGCAAGGCCTGCCGACACAGCCTTCATGCCTTGTGGACATCATTCCTGCAGGTTTGTTGGAAGATAAAGTACTAAGCTCTTTAGCATTTTCGGTATATTCCAATATCCAATAAATAAAATCACATCAAATTGGTTAGTTTTGAGCATGGAGTAACTCGAGATTAGTTTCGTCTCCGTCTGAGGGCCTGGTTCACCACTTACGATCAAGCTCCTGTTAACTTACTTGGCAAATACTTTCGTACAATTTCAGTTCCTTATTTAAATTAAATTAGGTGAGTAGTGGCTATTCGGACAGCATGAAACAGGCTCTTAGTCTGTCAATCAATCGGCAGGGCCAATCATGCCTTCCTCGTTCCTTGGTTAGTTGACAGTAATAGAAGAGGAATGTCTAACATCGGTTTAAACGGCTGAATAGTCAATGAGTTTCAGAAACCTGTTTCTAGAGATTCCCAGTTCTTTTAGGGTGCTAGAAAGTTAGGAGTATCATATCTCGACGAATTGATTGATTCAACCCTTTCAATTAATACTTTATTTCCAGAGCCTGTATAATGCAACATCTGTTAAACAGCAAGCAATGTTTCTTCTGCAAAGCAGACATTGAATCCGTGCGTGAAATAGAACCCGCCAACAACTGACGCCATCTTTTTACGTCATCAACAGTAATGGCGGCAAAACCAAGTTACGTTTAGTTAAATCTATGGAAATCATAGCCATCCTACATTGTTTTTATAAAATAAAGTATGGTGACAAGTTCTTTTATTTAGTGACGATAATGTTTGGATATATTTTTATTAAATTATTATTTTATTTAAAATGTTTCACCTTTCATTTTCGTACTCCATAGAATGATAAATAAATGAATCTGAAAAACGCCATGCAAAGTAAAAAAAAACCCACTAAAACAGGAGAAGGAACTGATACTTTGAAAAATCACAAAAAAATCTCATAATAAGTTTTCACCAATTTATTAAGTACACAAATTGTCTATTGGTCAGGGCCCCTTGTTAAGTCCTTGAGGGGAATACGCGTAATAAGCCAGGGGACACTCGCAGGTCCCTCTAAGTCCTGGATGGCCGCGAGGGCCCATCGGTCCTGAAAATTAAAATAACAGGATTATCATAAAACCTTTGGTAAGAGCCCATTTTAGTAAACTAGCTTTTGCCTTCGGCTTTGCACGCGTTAAAGTAGCCCTACAACCGTCTCCAGAGTCCTATCTATCTCTATACCAAAATTTATCAATATTGGTTCGGTAATTTAGGCGTGAATGCGCAAAAAACAAATAAACACACTTATGCATTTATAATAAGTAAAGATTATTTGGCAAGAGGTGATTAGAAATCCAAAGCACATCGCATTCGTTTTTATTCATCGATGTTCATTAGGATCATTTTATTGGGTTAACCAATGAATCCTCCACTATCTTACCTTCCCTTCCTGGGTCGCCTCTATCGCCTTGTCTGCCGGGATGACCCGATGAACCCATTGGACCTGAAAACAGCGATGATTTGTCAACATCTTTTCAAAATTGTTTGAAATTCTTTTCTCTGGAGTAAATCTAGTCCCTAGATATACCTATTGCTTCGTTGTAGAAGTGGTGACTGCACAGTTTCATTTCATTTCCATTATTGAAAGAATATGCGGTTTCTAAGACGTTCTTCTGACTGTGATACGGATTGAGGTGCCATGTCTTGTNCATTGGACCTGAAAACAGCGATGATTTGTCAACATCTTTTCAAAATTGTTTGAAATTCTTTTCTCTGGAGTAAATCTAGTCCCTAGATATACCTATTGCTTCGTTGTAGAAGTGGTGACTGCACAGTTTCATTTCATTTCCATTATTGAAAGAATATGCGGTTTCTAAGACGTTCTTCTGACTGTGATACGGATTGAGGTGCCATGTCTTGTATTGGATCGCCGGTACTTTCAATATTAAATAAAATAATTACAATACGTTAACGCTATGCTGAAGGTTGTGTTTCTAACTACCCATAACGACCCACAAAGATCTGCAAATGACATCCGGGACCAACGGCTAAACGCGCTTTCCGAGGCACGAAGGAATCTCGGTTTGATTGTCCAAAATATGCATTGTGCAAAATATTTGTTAATTTAAACTTTATGTACAATAGTGGTACATGGGCGGACTAAACGCAACTAGGCTTCCTCTCCCAGTCAACCTTTGGGTTAATATGCGGCTGAAGCTGATGACCTTGTCGACTACATTACCTATTTGCCCCCTGGGTCCCTCGGGGCCCTGTAGGCCGACCCCCTGAGGCCCGCGGTCGCCTTTGTCACCCTTCTCCCCAGCAGGCCCAGGGCTGCCAGGCTTGCCTGTGTCGCCTGTCTCCCCAGGGTAGCCGCGGGGACCTGGCTCTCCGGAGTCACCTTGTATTCCTGGAGATGAGTTGAACTATTAAATTGTTGACCGACAAAATAAAATGGAAGAGGTTTTCAAATCGACATGAAGTGCGCTTCTGTTAACGTCTCACTGTGTAAACTTAAGTGAAGTGAACATGAAGTGAGCTGTCATATAAACAAGATGGAATGACAGTTCACATCATGCTCACTCCACCTAAGTGTACACGGTGAGATGTTGACCGAAAAGATCGGCTGGATGTAAAATGTGTCAAATATTTGGGGTCGGCTCAAAATTATAAAAAAAAAACTGTCAGTCAGTTTCTTACCTTTTCGGAGGCTAACAAGTTTTATAGTCAACAGTTACCTATTTGTCCTCCGTTAGTTAGTATAATTATAAAGTATCGCAAAATTATTATAATAATAGGTAATGGAGAACAATTTTATCATAAATACATCATAATGATCATCATTTTAAACAGTTAAGAAACACTGCAATATTTAGTAAAATATTGCAATAATTATTAACAGACTTTTTTGACCCTTTAAAAAAACAAGCAAAAATACAAGTTTAAAAAAAGAACCTAAATAAGCTTGGTAAACCAAAGAGAGTATTTTTCTTAACTAATTTAGAAGTTATAATATTATTAAACCCTTGTATTTCTCACCTGGTGGTCCAGGGGGCCCCGGTCTCCCCGGGTGTCCTCGCTTGCCGGCGACAGTATTTGTCGCCACTACTTGATTTAAAGCAAACTCTCCCAGACGAACTGTAGAAAATAAATATTTTTTATAAGATTATGACTTGCAATAATCAGACCAGATTTCATCGATACTCGTGAAAACCCAGAAAGTCTGTTAAAACCTAAGGGATTATATATTCATCATCATTTGCTTAGCCTTTTCTCAACTATATTGGGGTCGGCTTCCAGTCAAACCGGATTCAGCTGAATACCAGTATTTTTCTTGAAGCAACTGCCTATCAGACCTCCACAACCCAGTTACAAGTGATGGATTTTATATTAATCTTGAAAATAATAAAAATGGAATTACCTTTAATAATATCCTCGCAAATGTTCCTTATTTCAGCTTCAGAGATTAAAGGTGACTGAAAAAAATTAGTAAAACAAATATTAAATTCGCATTAACCGAATAACTAAGAAGAAGTGACCATCCTATTAGTTAATATTAGTAAATCCTAATATCCCAATAGTAATATTAGTAGTTATTGTGAAAGCCTGGATGATTGGATGTTTATGAATCAGTCAACAGCTGGACGGAATAAGGATAAGAAATCCAGGTCTATTGTGCTAGTTTAATGCACGTCCGGTCTGCCGTTGAGGCATCATAGAATACCACAATATTAGTAGGATATATGTTGTCCCACATGACAAGAACCTCGTGAAAGCCGAGAAAGATAAGCAAATCAAGTATCTTGACTTGTCTCGCGAGGTTGTCGACATTGGGGATGTGAAATCAGTAGTCATTGTAGCAATAGTCGTGTCAGCCAAAGTCG
>NDFZ01003490.1:2379-25042 GCA_002192655.3 Mamestra configurata
AGGGAATTAGCCATAATCGCCACGCTTGGCAGGCGGGTTGGCAATAGCAATGTAGCTGTTGCAATGCCCAGAGAATGCTGCTGCCCGAATGGGCGCCGACAACGGCGTGACATAAAGACGGATCTTAGCAAAATGAGTAGTTAAGTTGTATTGGAAATAAAATGCTTGTGATTTGAGATACTCTTTATTAACGCGACTGGATTGTGGGGAGACCATAACATTGTAACAGATGCAATTGGAGATTATAATTTTCGGCTACTTTTCTATCATTATTCAACGATTGGCTTTAAATATATTTTCGGTGTTCTAATCAAAATTGATGACATTCTAATCATCATTTCATCAACATAAGAATGAATGATAACGACCTCTTCTCTCCATTTACATAGTTCTACATACCTATAACCTCCTATAACATATATTTGACAGAACTAAACATTGTTCCAAATACTATAAACTTATAAAAACCGTACGAATGAAGTTCCAATTGGATTTTTGTGACAGATTATAATGAGGACCAGTAGACTTTGTTTATTTTTCGTCTATAACCCGGCGGAAATATCTTCGGAACAACAACATGTCACTGGCAGTTGATGATCTTTAGATTTTTTCGCTGAGCGCATACATTGATAGACCTATTTTGCGATGGATACAATAATTAATGATACACATATGAATATTGTATATTTTATGTATAAACAATTCGACTGGTCTTCTTTACANCCACTGGCAGTTGATGATCTTTAGATTTTTTCGCTGAGCGCATACATTGATAGACCTATTTTGCGATGGATACAATAATTATTAATGATACACATATGAATATTGTATATTTTATGTATAAACAATTCGACTGGTCTTCTTTACATCCGGTGGTAATGCTAGTCGTCCCCACGCTCGTCGTCGCGGCGTCGGTTGCGCGTGCGCCGGTTCCAGCCCTCGCGCGGGCGCTCGCGCTGACCGCGGCCCTCCCCGCCTCGTCCTGCGCCTCCGCGCTGGAAGAACGAGCCTTGCTTCTCGAAGATACGCTCATTCGAGTCCACTAGGTTGCCGACCTGCGAAAATTACAAGATGGCATGTTATACTGAGGCATACATTACGTTTTTACAATACAAGAAGAGAACGAGAACTGGACAGTCGATTTTACTGAAGATTTAATAATGGGAAGGAAGTAAGTATCAGTTAACACCGAAATATCTTAGATGTGAGGATCATCAGATTGCAAATTGTGGGATGGTTGGTCTTATGTTTTGGACGGAATTAGGTCAGTGATGGTGTGGAAAATTATATTTACCTTATCAGCAAGCTGCAGAGCCAATGCCTGCATCCTGGTAGGCTCTGAACGATGTAGGATAGCACACTCGCTGGGGTCGTCCAGCGAAGCCAGGAGCTCTTCGTTGATGATCATCTTGGAGACAAGTGAGTGGACGCGTTGGCGTGGCAGCTCGAACATGTCGGCGAGAGACCGTAGGGAGAGAGACGCGTAAACGTGGGCGTAAGTGAATAGGTAAGTGCGAAGCGATTCTTCGCGGATCAGACGCCCGAGCATGGCACGGACGTTGTCGGCGCCCACCATCAGGTCCCAAACCTGCAAGGGAATAAAGAGGTTAATGTTGCAACTGCATGACAATTTATCTACTCTGGTTATGGAGTAAGGTGTAATGTTACCTTGGCATTCATCTTGTCGTTAACAATGAAGTTGAGGCAAGCGCGCCAGTCTCCCCGACGCATAGCCCTGGCGGCTGCCACCGCGTGCTCACGCATGGACTCGGGCGGCCCCACCAGCGACTGACGCTCACTCGCGCGCAAGTTCTGGTAGAACGTCTTACTGATCATGCGACGGCGAGCGTCGAACTCGTGAGCCGCCATGTAAGGAATCTCAATTAGCATCGCAGACACCAAGTACACACACTCAAGTAACTCCAGGTTGATGTGCATGTGGAACGGCATCTGACGCTGCTTCTCAATCTTCTCCTGTTCCTTAGAGCGCTCGTGTTGACGCTGAGGCAGCAGACCTTGAGCCAGTAACTCCTTAGGCTTGCCAGTCATCATCAGCTCAGCTAGACAGCCGTGTGCTTCCTTGACATTTCCGCGGCGGAAGGCGCACAGACCCAAGTTGGCCATGGTACGATTGTACAGAATTTGAGTGCTTGGGTCAGAGTGCTGAACAGTTTCTTGCAAGTGCGACATCAACAGCAAGTCACGAGCTTGGAACCAGTTGTCGTGCAGAGCGTGGTGGTAGATGTGAGACAGGATGGCACGAGTTCTTAATCGGTCAGAGTCGTCGTGAGCGTAAATAAATTTGCAGAATTTCTCCATCTTTTTGATGGTAGTTTCCTCACCGGGAGGAAGGTCCTTGCGCACAGCGCGAGGGTCAAACTTGTAGTACAAATGATCAATTTTACGTAGATATGCACGGCATATTTCTTGTGGAGTGCCATCGCGTTCGACCACTTGGCACACGCGGTCAATCAGAGTAGAAACGCGAACTTCGTCCTTCAGTCTCTCAACATATTCATTAGAATGAGGATCGCACTCTTTGAGCAGTTTGGTGAACTCGTCATCGAGTCGCTCTAGGGCGGTCAACAGGCAACCGCGCACAAGGAAAGGTGCCGTAACAAGCTGCTCATTTTCTTCAGTAATAGTTTCGCTCAGTTGCATGTCTTCATGAGCTAAGAGTAGGGTGACCATGTGGTCTACATTTTCGACGAGCTTCGACCAGTATTCGGGCTTCATGGCGTCGGATACTTTGGGGTTGTAGTCGAAGAGAGCGGCGACGGTGGCGGCGCGTAGTTTGAGTTGAAGAGCATCTCCTAGGTTGTGCGCGGCGGCGACAGTGCGGAGCTCGTGCAGGAGCTCGAGTTGAGCACGACGGTCGGTACGCTTGCGTCCACGAGCTGCGCTGATCTCGCCCAGTTTCTTTACTACAAGTGCCGCGTCGATGTCGCTATCCTAAAAAGAGAAAAAAATATTTATTAATCAATATTATAAAATATTGTTGTTGCTATACTGCATCAACAATATTCCAAGTTCTTACCTTAGCAAACATCTTGGGCTTATCTGAAGTAGCGGCTCCCTTCCTGACAGTCTCCCACTCGCCGCCGTCATCAGCCTGGTCCTTCTTGCCGACCTTTCCGATCCTGGCGTCACGCCTGTCCTCACGTCGCTTCGCCTTGCGCCTGTCCCTGTCTTCATCCTCATCCCTTTCAGTGTTTCTCTTCAAGAACCTCTCTCGGATGGTAGTGGCTCCACGGTTCTCGTCGTCGGAGCTAGAGCTAGAGTCTGAGGAGCTGGATCCCCAGTCCATGGAGTCGGATGACTCGTCGTCCTGAGGAGGGGGGCGGCGCGGCGGCTCGGGGGAGCGACGCACTCGCGGCTTCTCTTTGGGCTTCTCCTCATCGTCGGACTCGTCGGAGGATGATGTGTCTGAACAGTAAGACATGATTAATATCAATTGAGTAGTTGCTAAGTACTTGCTGTCAAAAGTCAGTTTAATTTAAATTAAGTTGAAATACTAATTACCTTTACGCTCATCATCATCATCAGGAAGATCAGGATCCTCACGGAACTTGGACATCTCAGCATCAAAGTCTTTAGCATACTTCCTCAGTTTCTGCCTCAATGAAGTGAGAGCCTTGCTGTTGCCTTTCGACAGTGTCTTCCTGCTGTCACGGTCATTCCATGCTTGGACCACCCAGTCGTCCAACTCAGCCAGAGCCCTAATGAAGAATCTTGGAGCAACTCCATTTTCCTCTTTCAGTACAACTGGTGCAGCACGAGTGTAGGCTTTTTGGAGCTCCTCAAATGAAGCAAGGGCTGAGGCAAAGTCTTTGATCTTCTTGTGATTACGCAGAGAGTGGATGATGGCTTCCAATTCCTCGTACCGCTTCTCCTTCATAGAGCGCACAACGCGCTTTGTTTCCTCCTCATCATCACTGAACTGTAGAATAAAAGAATGACTCAGTTAAAGTATTCATATTTTCTGAAAGAACTCATTAAATTATGGAAGCTAAGGTCAATTATTATTGTGTCCCAGTCTTGAAATATTGAGGTAAACGTTTGTTTACCAATATAGAGATATAGAGTAAGTGAGTGACGAACTGCGTAACCTGAATAAGCTTAATGAGAACTTCTTTTTATGATTTGAAGACAACCGTTGAAATTGTCTCGGTTTAGAAATATTGGGGTAAATGTATAACAGCCAAAAAACAATGAATTGAGAAGATGTAAGTAACCAATTGTGTCCTTGTTTTGAAATATTAAAGTAAACATAAAGTTTATATGATTAGTTAGGATATAATCTAAAGAACAGCAATGTGGCTCATATTTTCCAAAAGGCTCATTTCATGTTAAAAAACTATTGATATTTTTATTTTATGATAGATATTTTTTCATAAAACAAGTTTAACCAAGGGATGAACAGCAACGAAGCTTATATTTTCTGTTGTGGGAACTTCGGTATATTATATCTCAGTTGTGAAATGTTAAGGTGACCAGACCGCTTAACGAACAGTAGTAACACATTATATTACATTAAAGGGTTTCTTAAGTTCTTGACTTTAAAAAGAAAATCCATTGTATTTAGGATACAATGGATTTTTTTTTTCTGAAATATTGGGGTAAATAATTTCAATTTATTCAGGAACAATTTACATTGTGTTTGAAATCATTTGTCTTTAAATAAATAAAATCAAAATAATAAAAAACATCTACTTTGACATTTTTCAATGAGTTAAGACAGACCACAAACTAACACCAACAATGAAAACTGAAAAATGAAAACCTTGAGTTGCCCTTTCAGCCACCACCACCACCATCATTGTGACTTAAGATATGGAAACTAAGATCAATTATATTGTGACATCAAGACAGTTTTTTTCATAGAGCCTCATTTGTATCTATTGTGATATATTATATTCTAAGACCACAGAAGAGAAAATATCAATAAAAAAAAAGCCTAAGAAAAGTTCTCATTAAAATTGATGTTTTATAGAATGTTTGGAAGATAACAATTTGGTCACTACTAATTTCAACTCTGTTGGTTGGGTGGACCAGATTTAATAGAAAATTACCCATCCGCCTTTAACCACCAAATTAATACACAAGTAGGTAGGAAAAGTAGAATAACAAAAAGACGACACATTAAATAGAACAATTAATATTTCTTCAAGTCTATTGATTTATTTTTCTTAATTATAGTAACTTGGCTTTAAATGATAACATTGATTGAAGAAAGAATATTGCAAAATATTTTAACTCCAAAGGGGAATGTAAAATTGCAGAGGACCGGATTGGTCCTGGTGATCTTAAATAATATTACTTACAAGAACTTACACATGCTTTATAGTCTTAGCTTCAAAGAAATTTCCCTTCTAAATTGTTATTAAAAGAGAATAAGATGCACTTTAAAATAATGTCAGTGAAAATGTAAATGATCAAGCCAGCAATTTTGAAATAGGTTTTCTTTGACAAATTCCATGTTCATCTATTTTGTTTTTATCTCATAGACTTCTTTCAAAACACAATCATGTTTTTTTTTTGCTATTCTTATTTTTGTTTTGTTTTTATTCTGTGTGTCCTTTAGAAAAGGCTTCCCCTAACTCATGTTCATCTAGTTCTGTTTAATTTCAGGAAAAAAAAATATTTATAACACAGCTGTAATAATAGTATGATTGATAGTGAAGTATGATGAAAACTTAAAATAATTATGTAAGAGATTGACAACAACTTGACTCATCATACACCTCAATATTATTTTACTGGATGATGAAAAATTTAAACATATTATGAATAGGTATGCTAACATTACTGAGTAATTCAGTTGTAATATTAGATCCACCGTATAAGTTTTTTTTTCACCTCTAGTTTTCTATAAAGTCTTATACAGTATTTTTTTTTTTTATTACACATGTTTTTCCTTTACAAAATGATATCATTATCAAAGAGCATAAATAAAATTCATAAAGTACCATCTTCTCTTCGGTCTTTCAGCATTTTAACTTCAACAAAATTAGAGAAAAAATAAAGCAAACTTTAGATGTATTAACATCATCACAACATACAGATTATTATTTGCAAGGACATTTTGTATGGTGAACATATTGTTCTGTACTCACCGTGTATACGGGTGCGGGGGCGCGTACTACTGGCTCGTCCTCGCTCGAGCTCTCCGACTCGGAGTCAGTACCAGTCGCAAAGAAACGACTCATGATTGCGTTGTTACCTTACCTCACCTACAAAGTAACAATAAAGAAAGACTATTAACAAATCCTCACGCGTATTTACAACAAATTAATATATAAGAAATAAATAAACTCATAATAATCATCAGAAATATGGAACATCGAAGGTGATGTCCGGGCGGTTGAGGTTAGAACTTTCACATAACAAATGAGACCCATTACCGGATTCCACTTACCTTCTACAAAATGTCTTATAGTTTATTTTATTCTCAACAACGAATAATGGTGCCCAAATCATGAAAATATCTTATAATATTGATAAAACTGGAAAAACTCCAGTCTGCCCACGACGCACCACACACGTCAAAAAGACACAGATTAAATATTACATACATATTACATAGACTAAAGATTAGAGGGGTGTATCAGAGCTAGGCAGGGCTAGAGTCCCTAAAGTGTTTTTACGGGGAAAGTTTTTCTTGAACATGTACATTTTATTCAAAACAATCACGATTATTTACAATAACTCAAGTGAAATCACATGCACCGGAAAGGTGGTTGCACTCAGAGCAACAAAAAGGGCTAGTAAAGCTTATGAGCCAGGTGCGCAATTTCTAATGCTTAAATATTTTCAGTACACTTGCGAAAATGTACAGCGCTTCCTAAAATAAAATATCTAATTGATAAATTCGCTGATGATTCGAGTTTTCGGAGTGAGTCTGTAAAAAGTTTAAAGACTTAACTCAAAGGCCTTAGTAGCCAGGTTTGATCCGAAAAATATTTTTTTTGGCATTTCTGACTCGTATCAGTTCTGTCAGCCGAAGCCAAATTGACAATTTATTGTCAAAAACTTGTGTAAGTCGAGGCGATTGATGTGATGTCTTCTACAAAAAAAAATCTATCTGTAAATGAAAACAGCGAAATAACCAATGGAGTTTACAGGGCTAATTCTTCCCTTGACGAAAAACATATGTCGCACTTGCCTACTAGAAACAGATACCACAATGTTTATGAACATACAAGATTTGATTGAACACGAGATGATTAAGGTTAAATTGATTGATATTTTGGTCTTTCTTAATTGTTTAGAGAACAATGACGAAGAGAACTGGCCTCAAGGAATATGTTCTTCATGTGTAAATACAGCTTTAGTCGCTTATAACTTTAAATTGAATTGTTTGAAGGCAAATTCCATGTTATCTGAAATACTTATGATACAATCTCCTACTAACTTACAGAGGACTGATATAGATTCTATCGATATCAATGTTGTTTATCAAGACCATGAGTATGAGGTTCCACTGTTTAGTAATCATCCAACATTAGATTTTGAAAGTACTTTATCAGATAACAAATTGACACCACTGCCACCTGTTACTGAAATAACTTCTGGAGAGCAGCCGCATCGAATAGAGGGGGAGAAGCGATATGCTTGCTCTGTATGTAGTAAGTCTTTTACTAGGCTTTATGGTCTGCGTTACCATATGGCGAAGCATACTGATACACGGAAGTACCTCTGTGCAAAATGTGGAAAGAGCTTCTATACTGCTAATGGATTGAAGCAGCATGCAATATCACACAGAGAGATTGCACAGTTTAAATGTGGTTTTTGCCATAAGACTTACAAATCAAGGCAGTCACTCAAGGAGCATTTTCGTGTGGCACATTCCAGCAACCGCATGCTGTTTGTATGCGTGACTTGTGGGAAAAGGTTCACAGCAAGATCAACCTTAAACATGCATGTTAAGACTCACAATGGAGAAAATTTTTCATGTTCTAGCTGTTCAAAGACATACACAAGGGCATCATATTTGAGAGCTCACATGCTGGTTCACACAGGTCAGCAGAAGCCCAGACCTTTCTCATGTTCCCACCAAGGTTGTGGTAGAAATTTTCCAACAAAACATTCCTTAGTGGTGCATGTTGCACATGCTCACACAACAGAGAGACCTCACAAGTGTGACATCTGTTTCAAGAGCTTTGCCACAGCAGCTGGATTGAAGATACACATAGAATCTCACGGTAACAACATGGTGTCATGTAATTATTGTTGTAAAAAACTAAGAAACAAGCGGGTATTACAAAAACACATGAAAACTCATGATGTTGATGCCAATGATATGATTTTAGAAACTGTAGACCAAGCTTATTAGGTTTATTAGTCCAAATAATAAATATATCATTGTATTCCTTGTGATAAATATGCAGCATTATAGTTTCCTATATTTAGTTGCTTTCCCACCATAACTTGTTTGAATAAAAACAATGTAAGAATATTATGGCTGTTTCATTAAAAACCTGTTAAGAACATCATTTACCAAGACAATTATTCTTAATTTGAAGGTGGTCTAGCTGAAAGGGAGACCTACATTCTGCAACTAATACCTACAACTATCAAACAATTAAGGACTGTGTACTCGTTTTAGCTATTTGCAATTTATTATTAGTTATACCCAGACTTCAAAAAAGTAGGTTTTCAATTTGGTAGTATTTTTTTTAAATTATAAAACAAAGACTTCAAAATAAGAGAGAAACTTTTGTTAACCTTGACATAAATGTTACAGATATTCGCTGGAGTAGGATTATTGATATGAAATAGGTACTGCGGTTTACAAATAAATCATAACAATTCAATGCCTGTAATTAATGATAAATCATTTTTTTTGTAAGAACATGTTTATTATACTTCTACACATACACAACAACATTTCATATGCAATATTTTTTGTTGATAATGAATTTGAGTTACACATTCTCTAGGTTATTTGATAAACTGTATGAATTAATTGGTAGATAAGGCTTCAATGTGATTACAGTAATTGTTTATTTAAATAATGTAATATAGAAACACAGACACATTTTAGGTTCCCATCACAAAAAATAAACCCAATCCTACAAAGTAATACAACTACAAAATATGTACACAATAATATTGCTCCTTATAACAAATTATTACACACCTGCAACTTCATTTGGCAATGTACCAGAAAGTATTAAACTATAATTTTATTAATTTTATTTTAGTTGTACAATATGCAAAAAACGAAGTAACAGCATTGGGTTGATTATAAACAAAAGCTACACACATATAATTACACTGTATATCTCCTTAAAGTATAGTACAAAAATATTTATAGTGCTAACATATTTTCCAATAATAATAACAGTGCATATTATTATCTAAAAAATAACAGGAAATAAATCGGATGATTTGCTCTGCTTGGAGGCTGCATAACATTAATAATAACAAGTCAACTGCAATTTTGAGGCCTGTTGCATCCTCTATTTTTTTTTAAGTACTAATGGTTGAGAACACATATATTAAGAAATCCATATGATTATTAATGATTTAGTACTGACAGTTGGATTTGTAAAACAAAACCAAATGCATAGTGTATACAGCATGTTACAAAGATTCAGTTAAGAGTATAAAATTTGGGGCCATGCTAGTATTAATATTGCGTTTAATATTCACAGCAAGTACATGTAATTTTTTTGATGAACAGCTTGAGTGGTGCTTTTTCAACTTAACAACTCTAGGTTATATAGGAATGTAGGCTATTTACCCAGTATTTTATTCATCATTTTGTTCTGCTTGCCCATCTTTATATCAGCACCTTCCACTTTATCCTGTATGGTGTCAATGAGTTCAGTTTGCTGTTCTATTTCATCACCAAGAGCAAGTCCAAGGCCTTTAAGTCTTGAAATGGAATGGATCATTTCATCTAAGTTAGCATCCAGCACCTGGTTCACACGCTGACTGTCAGATATGGGTGCAGCTTGTACTTGTGCATCTAACTCACGCAAGCGTGTAGCTGGATGAGATCTGAAGCGGTCATCACTGTTGACTTGTGTTAAATTATCTATAGTGTCATCCAGCCGGCTGCTTGGCCCAGCACTCAGTATGCTTGGAGAGGGCTGGCTTCTAGGAGGAGTCTGGTCAGATTTACCCGAGATGTAGTTCTTGAGGCCATGAAACACAGATTTGATACCATTCAAATGCTTTTGACTGTAGTTCAAGTTGGTGTTTATTTCGTCAAGACGTTTGTTCGTGTTTTGGAGCTGCTCTCGCTGTCGACTGAGCTCTTCCGCGGTGGCGATGCCGATCTGCTCGGACTCACGCAACAGACCTATGCTGCGCGAAGATGAATCCAAGGTTCGTTGTTCGATTTCTCTTTGTCTTTCTAACATAGCTTGTCTTTGTTGTTCTAACGCTGCAATGTGACTTCCATATGCGGATGGTGCTGGCTTACTTGGTTGTGATGGTGGGATTCTCGTTCTAAAACTGTTGACGAATGTGTCATCATCTACATCATCATCATCCTCGAACAATTTATTGGGATTCACGTATGTAGCTTTTGGTCGAGCCATTTTCGTAGTTATTTCCTGTTCGTTGTTGTATGAGAATCCGACTGACAAAAACACTTCTTTACTCCAAACTGTACGCCAAATAAACGAAAATAATTATAATTTTTCAATATGATAGCTGAATATTAGGAATACCCTTTTACGTAGGTATTCACGCAAAACGATAACGACATGGATGAATGACACAGATGACGCGACGTAATGATTATGAAAGGGGGCGGGCGGGAGGAGGAGGCTTCAAAAATGACAATGACAGTGGACAGAAAGTCTGGAAATTTCTCATGTTACCTGGCGATTATGACAAGTGTTACTATATTTTGGTTTGCGTATATTTCATCAAAGAAAAGTTGTAACTTTTTATACCTAAACATAAACATAAATATAAAAAACTGGCCAAGTGCAGGTCGGACTAGCTTGCATAGGGTTCCGACGGTATTAAATTTTTGTGACACTAGGTATAGACTTCTTATGTTTTCCTGTAATGTGATGAATTATTATCTGCATTTTTTGTTCAAAAGTCCTGTTATCAGCCCTTTAAACTTTTTTTTATGACTTTTTCTAGTTTATCCCCCAAAAGTGACTCCAGTACTCAACATTTATTTATTTACGTTTCGTGTTTGGATCACAAAACTTCATGTTTGTACGAAATTTCATCGGAATCGGTCCAGTAGAATCGGAGAAAATCGGCTGTGGCTGACAGACAGATAGACACCTGAGTGATCCTATAAGGGTTATGTTTCGACGGATGTTCGAAAAAGAGAAACGCCTTATTACTGCTTGTGGCTTTAGAAAACTTAGGAACCGTGTTATGGATCTATTCTTCTTCTTCTTCGTGTCGCTGGCACGTTAGTTTTTTAAATTTGGGTGGCCCAAAACATAGCCACCTGCACGGCATCGTTGGATCTCTGAATAGTGGACAGACTAAAGCACACACCGCTCAAGCTCTGACTTGCCTGTAACAAAAATTGCAGCAATAACAAAAGTTGCAATTCGTAACCGCAGAAGGTGCAAATTATTGTTTGGTGAGAATGTTGCATCGTGTAGATGGAGCTTAATTCGTCCAGAAAAAAGACATTGAGGCAAAGGGACAACCCTACACAAAAAAAAAAACAGTTGTCTATACGTCATGTCCTTTGACACTGACAGCGAGTTTTTGGCGGGATTTTGTCGAGTGAAGTTAAGCGGCTGTTTTAATAATTCGTAAATTGATTTCTAGTGGATATTGTGTTATAAATTGTAGTTTTGTGTCTCAAGTGTGGCGGACACTTGAGACATAAAACTACAATATATGAAATAATTGAAACAGGCGCGATCTCGGTTAAGTGGAGCTGAGAATTTTATTATAGTATTTACTACCTCACTCGAAACTTGCCGAGAAGGCCGAACCGATATATGTATTTGTTACCCTGATACTTCAAAAACTATAAGAATGTGTTACATCCGCAATGCAATATGGTCAAAAGACTATAGCCTTCCCTTCGGCGTAAATAAAAAAAGTGAAAAACATGCAAATTAAAATTTAAAAAGTGATAAGTGATAACATACATCGTCGCAGTTATTGTCAATATACTTGAATTTATATGGGCCTGTGAAAGCTTCCAAGATGATGGCTGGAAAAGGTTACTTATCAGTAATTGTTGTTATTATTTCTGGTTGTTAAACTTTAAGGCTCACGAACTCTACATTGTTATAATTATGACCGTATTTGTGTTAATTTATTATATCGCGATAATTTGTAATATTTCAGTAATGCCAGAAACAGAAGAACAGAACAGAATAAGGTTTCAAGTTGAACTAGAATTTGTACAGTGTTTGGCAAATCCTAACTACATACATTGTAAGTATACACAATTAAAGTAATTAATCCTTATATTATATTAAGGCTTTTTTTATTACATAATACCTATTAATATATTATAATTACCTTTGAAACTGTGTTTTCAGTCTTGGCGCAACGAGGATACTTGAAAGAAGCCACATTCAATAACTACATCCGCTACTTACAATACTGGCGGGAGCCGGAGTATGCTCGCTACCTCAAGTACCCGATGTGCCTTCACTTCTTAGAACTACTGCAGCATGAGGCATTTAGAAGAGAATGTGTTTCAGCACAGGTATGTTGCTGTTTCAGATTGGTTTTAAATTGACTTAAACTTATAATATATTTATTAAAATAAAGAAGATAGTCAACAATCCATTCCACAGAATAGACTATTTTACATCATAGCAGGTTTTTAACCTGACAAGATTCATCATAGATTCTCTAGGTTCTTATTGTAGCAATCTTAGACTGTGCTGTATAATAACAATAATAATGTCATGTGCTCATACTTTGAGGCTACAGAGGGGGGGACCTGACTGCGTACCGTGGTCGGCTCTCTCCGTTTCAGGTACTTAAACCAGCTGTCAACGTTTCGGCCCAACGACTGTAGGATCAGGTGCACATCATCAACGTAACCGTATGTTGGATGACAGTGTGCTTGATCGCCTCCGAATGGAAATGTGTAGCCATGTCATTACTCCTCCGACGCAGACTGTGGCACCACCACAGTCACAAATATCCAGCCACGCTGACAAGGAGAGTAATGACAGGGTTACAAATGTAAGTACCCAGTGCAATGAGGAATTGAAGAGTGGTTTAGTGTGCGCTATTTGGGAATATCGCTGCATGCCGCCTGAACTTAGACCACGCTTACCTCGTTTGCCCATGCATAACTAAAATAGGGCACTGGTAGCTGCTCTGGATTCGCAGTTTTCAAATTATTTTGAATGACTGCCAAGACCTCACTGATACACACTTGATTATGTACTGCACGGCATGTTGTGGAGCTCAAATCAAAATGACCAATGACAGAGTTACACAACCAAAACCAGCCGTACCGGCTTGGCAGTGCAGGATCGAGCGTCGTATGGGTGGGGCCAGAGCGCTAATCGGCAAACTTATCTGCTTCAGGGAGGGCAACACTCGCTCTAGAGTGATGCGGTTTGAGACACGGGCGTTTTCGGGGACTGATATCAGCCCCCGAGATTATATGTCACGTGTCACAGAGCGCATCGACTTCCTGAAGCAGAAAGTGTATGCATGGGCAAACCGTATTCGTAGGTATAGGCGGCGAGTGGAGCGATACACCCAGAATCGCACATTCCGAAGTAATTAAAGGTTTAATTTTAATATAGGGCTTGGGAGCGACCGGACCAAGGTGTGACTGTGCCTGCCGAATGATGACGCCATGTGTTCGTTCTGGCGTAACATCTGGTCGGTGCCTGTCAATCACACCGAAGGTGATTGGATACGAGGGGTCGAGCGAGCGTGCGATCCGTTACCAGAAATGGGGGCAATCACAATCAGCCCCCAAGTTGTAGCCCGTGCAGTCCATCCGTTGCCTTACTTGAAATCTCCAAGGCCGGACGGACTGCACAATTTTTGGATTAAGTGGCTACAAAGGTTGCACGCTCGTTTGGCATCTCAGTACCAAACTGCCGTAGAGTCCGGCTCGCTACCCGAATTTCTTACGACAGGAGTTACCCACCTGGTCCACAAATCTGGTAGCACCGCGAAACCCAAAAATTATAGACCGATCACGTGCCTACCGACGCGCGACGGTCTGTCTATAAGGTTCTTATATCTATTTTGAGAACTAAAATTAATAATCATTAACAGCAACAACATCATGTCTGTCTCTCAAAATGGATGTAGGCATGGGTCCCGCGGTACTAAGGAGCTACTCCTCATTGATATGGCCATTAGCCAACAGGTTCGACGTTCCCGAAAGGATCCGTCGACATGTTGGATATACTATAAGAAGGCCTATGACTCGGTGCCTCATACATGGCTCATGAGGGTGCTAGAATTGTATAAAATTTATACAACGCTACGCACCTTCCTGATGTCGTGTATGGGGCAATGGAGAACAGTCCTTCGCTATCCAGAATGTCGAAATATCCAGAGGAACAGCGAACCGGTAAGGATCGAGCGGGGTATATTTCAGGGTGATAGTTTGAGTCCGCTTTGGTTTTGCCTAGCCTTGAACCCTCTAAGCACACTGCTGGAGAATTCAGGGCTGGGCTATCGGTTGAAGAGAGGTGGTCAGGTTATCTCACCTCCTTTACATGGATGATTTGAAACTCTTTGCCCCCAGTAATATGCAACTGATGGAGCTACTGAAGGTAACTGAAACTTTCAGTAGTGCCATCAGGATGGAGTTTGGTGTGGACAAATGTGCGGTCATGCATGTAAAGCGGGGGAACTGAACTCTCGACTCCCTAAACCTCAGATCCCTCTCTTCAACTGAAACTTACAAATATTTGGGTATGTCGGAAGCCTTAGCTATCAAAAATGTTACTGGCATGAAGCAATCGTTGAAGGAGCGCTTCTTTGGCTGCCTAAAGAAGGTATAAGGTATTCAATAGCCTTCTATCGGGCGGAAACAAGGTGCGCGCCTGCAACGGTAGGGTCATGCCGGTATTGATGTACTCTTTCGGCGTACTCAAATGGACTCAGATAGAACTTGACGCCCTGGACAGGCGAGTCCGTACACTGCTTACTGCATATTGGATGCATCACCCACGGTCGTCGGCAATGAGACTATCCCGCGAAAGTGTGGAGGTCGAGGCTTCTTAAATGCTAAGACTCTCCACAACCGCGAGATATGCAGTCTCAGGGAATAATTCCTAGCTGTCGACGGGGTATGCATCGAGATGTAGTGGCGGTGGACAAGGGACTCACCCCGCTCTCCTTGGCAAATGAGAACTGGCGCAAACCTGTTAGACACTAACGATCGCAGGGCGGTATGGCAGAGTAAGGAACTTCACGGACGCTTTTTTCGGGCCCTACATGGACCCGACGTAGATCAAATAGCGTCCGTAGTCTGGCTGCGTTTCTGTGATCTCTTTGGAGAAACCGAAGGTTTTGTCTGTGCAATTATGGACGAAGTTATCATGACGAATAACTACCGGAGATTTATTGTGAAGGACGGCACGGTTGACATATGTCGGGCATGTCACCGTCCGGGAGAATCGATTCGCCATATTGTCTCTGGTTGTTCTCGTCTAGCTAACGGAGAATACTTACATAGGCACCACCTTGTAGCCAGGATTATCCATCAGCAACTTGCTCTGAAATACTCTCGTGTAGAATCGGAGGTGCCGTACTACAGGTATGCCCCCGACCCACTTTTCGATAATGGCAAAATCACATTGTACTTGGATCGGTCCATCATTACTGACAGGACTATTGTTGCCAATAAGCCTGATATAATAGTGGTGGACCGAATCGAGAGGCGTGCAATGATTGTAGACATAACCGTTCCGCATGACGAGAACCTCGTGAAAGCCGAGAATGATAAGCAAATCAAATATATTGATTTGGCGATAGGTTGTCGACATGTGGATGTGGACTCAGCAGTCATTGTACCGATAGTCGTGTCAGCCAATGGCTTAATAGCCACGAGCCTCGACCACCTCCGGAGGCTATCGTTAGGCAGCTGGATCAAGGGCCTGATTCAGAAAGCGGTACTTCTGGATACGGCTCGCATTGTTTGGAGGTTCCTCTCTCTGGAGCCCTGACCGCCGGTAGCTTGGATACCGGTGGGCTACTATTTCTTATATTTTTAAATGTTTTTGTTTTTTTTTTGTATTTTTTAAGAAATATTTAAAAATGTAAAAAGTAAATTTAAAAAAATTAATAAACGAAATAATAAACAATTTTATTTGTATGGTAGCCCAGTTTATGTTTTGGGCTTGTGAAAGGTCTTTGTTGGTCAAGTTTCTAACCTCTTTGTTCTAATTCCTATTCCATGACTGTTTTCTAACAAAGCCTATATAAAAACTTGATTGCCGGGATCAGACGGATTTTTTAATTTAAACTTATTAGCTATAACATAAATTAGTGATTTGTAAATTTGTTTTTTAGGTTTGCAAGTTCATGGATGATCAAGCTATTTTGCTGTGGCAACACTACACGCGGCGACGTACGCGCACGCTGCAGCCGCCAGACGCTCCCGCGCTGCCCGCACCTCCCGCGCCTCCTCAACAAGGTGTGCCTAGCCAGCAGTTATAGACATATCACAAAACTTTTTACCTACATTCGTTTATGTGGCTAATCGATTTCAGAAAAAAGTTGGGCTTTGCAGAGCATGGTCTACGCCAGTCATACTTGTGTGACAGTCGACAGTCTATCTAAAACTCGAATGTGACATATTTTATGCCTGGGTACTGGACATAAAATTTAAATATTAGAACACATGAATTGCATCTTTTGAAGGGAAAGTATTGCTCTGCAGCTATACTAAACATGTGTTTGAGACTTATGACTGCTGGTGTTATTTTTATTGGTCTTTTTAAACGAAAACTGGAATATGCATTGTATGTGTTGATATAAAATGATAGTTGAAGGCCTGTCTTATGGATGGTATAAGTTGCATCGATGTTGGTGTATGTAATAAAATGTTTCATTGTAAATATGCTAAATAAGTTTGAATGTTTTGAAATGGACTGAGTTACTGTAATTTCTAGCTGTAAGTTAATATTAAAAACTTATGTTATTATAAGTCTGGTTTTGTCTAAGCAAATTGGTTCTTTCCCAAAAAGTATTGCCCTTAAGTCTTGTTTAGGTTAACATTAAGTAGCTTTCTATGAGTCTTTCACTTCAAACATTACACAAAATGAATGTTTTGTGGCAAGATTCACCTATTGCAATGTTACTATGCACACGAATATGAAACTTATTCTTAAGTGTATGAAGTGTATAATGTCTTTATTAGTACAAGCGAACGCGAGCAAGCATTATGAACCTTATAAGTATCACAAAAGGTTCATATTCCTATGAAAGGAGACCATCCTTTGACCATGACTGAGGTTTTTTAGGCCACTTTTATTGGTGTTATGTTGTGTGGCTTGTGGTTTTAGGCTTTTAGACTCCTCCCATCCAAGCATAACATGTTTGTATTTTTTTATTGTTGAAAAAAATTGCATATTAGCCGAATTCAATTTAAGATTTTAATTCACGCACTATGTAATTTAATTTTTTTCATCGCAAGAAATGTGTGATTAAAAGACCACCCCCAAAGGTGACTTTACCAAAGTATTGTTAAAGTGAAAATCTGTGAATCTTGCATTTACCCTTTTTTTATTTAACGAATGGTTGGTTGTGGGGTCGCTTGCGCGCCATGCACAGCGCGCGTAGAGTCAGGTAGTAGAGAAGCTCCACTGCGCTCATCATGCTGAACCCCATGCACAGGCCTAGTAGGCCGCCTGTGTTTGCTGAAATAATAAAATAAGTAATAGAAATATCTGATTGTTAGCGCTCACCACATTGTTAAAAAATCTACGTTGGAAATCATGAATTTTCTCTTATAGAAAGGAAGGAGCAGTAAAGAGGTCAATTATGAACTCTTTACTACCCAGTAAAGAGTTCATAATTGACCTCTTTACTGCATGTTTCCTTACTTTTGCAGGCAAAAGTACCCTGCTTTTGCATAAGGATATCTACTGCAGACATGCACACACCCAGCATTTTCTTAACCCACCACGGGTTAAGAAAATGCTGGGTACGCCCGTCGCCCATGTCTGCAGCGCGTCGCTTGTCAACCTTCTATATAAATATAAATAAATCGCCGAAATTTATGTACGCGCATAACTTGGGAACGACTTGAACGATTTAAATAATTCTTTTTTTGTTGTGTGCGTAATTGTCAGGGCGAGGTTTGTATGAAAGAAAATTAAAAACAAATACATACGGGCGAAACCGGGACGGGCCGCTAGTTTATTTAATTATGAGTGTTATGGGAGGATTCAAATCTACAGCAGTCTTTATGTTGCAATTTGGAAGTGAACAAGTGCTTGCAGCTGGCCGCCACTAGCTGCAGATAATGTAGCTACACACAACACTTTTTAGACCTTTCGTGTACCTAATTGAAATAAAGATCCAATCTACATAATAAATTGTACTCTAAGCATATTAACAACCAACGTATAGGTACTTCCATAGGAATTCAGTCGGGCCAAATATTTCTTTATTTATTTATTTAACAGTTTATGTACACACATTTAACAAATAGATAAGAAGAAGGGAACAGGTTTTTTTTTAAGTAAATCTCATGAATGTGTTTTCTTCAAAGTAAAAATGTACCTACGACAAGCATTCTTTCCCTCTTGAGCACAAAATAAATGGTTATTAATTGGTGTTTGTTTGTTGGTGGTGGTTTGTGGATGGGAAATCATCAAATGGCTTCTCCTGCTCTGTGTCAGACTCTTAGACCTTAGGGGGTCAGGGCCGCGGCAACTCTTTCGAACAAATTCGTATCCCTGGCAGGCAATGGCCAGTCAACAATTCTGACATCTCACCGCCCGGCTTCAACGTGTAGGTTCTGTGGAAACATCAAACGGGTAAGTAATATAATTATGATATAATTACAAAATCTCTAATATTCACAAGATATAACAACTGAATCTATAATTTTATTTGATATAAGTAATGAGCAGTTAATACCTATAATAAACGATTGACATAGTTTTCAAATAGGTAACTATGTTTTATAAAATCGTTAGATATACCACTCAAAAGATAGTAGATATACCTAGTAACTGATTACTACCTGCCAAGATAGCACCAACGATAGAGGGGATCTGGCGTTAACGGTCACCGCTCTAATCTAACCTAACAAATAATATAATACTAGCGGACTTCACGCGGTTTCACGCGCGTAGTTTTTCGGCTTTTGGCCTCACTGAACTTTTTCAGGATTATGTCATAGCTAACACTCGCCGCTATTTCAGCTTCAATTGATGGAACTGATAACGCAGATAGTTTCTCTTGACTCATCGTGCTTCTCAAGTAGGTACGTCTTAATCAATTTTAACTTTGAGAAGCTTCTCTCAGCGGAAACTGTACTGACGGGAACTGTGAGCATGATTCTAATTGTTATATAAACATTTGGATACCTATATTTCTTTCAAATTATTTTCTAAAATCGCGCGCGAAGTTGTTTAACTTTCATAGTATTGCCAGACGATTCTGGATAATGCCCGTTAAGTACTACTCACTCACTTAACTCGCGAAGTGTATGAAAATAAATAAAAATGAATAATTAAATTTTAAATAATTAAAATCTTTTGCGAGGCCCCCTCAAGCGCGTGGCCGTCGGCGGTCGTCGACGTCGCCGACGCCTAGCGCCGCCACTGGACTAGCATTACTAGCTGACCCGCGCAACTTCGTCTGCGCCACATTTTTCATTAATGCTCGGTTCCTATTGGCTGTGGCGTGGTGTTGTATAGTCTATAGCTTTCCTCGATAAATGTGGGCTATCCAACACTAAAATATTTTTTCAATTCGAACCAGTGGTTCCTGAGTAATCTCAGGAACCACTGGTTCGAATTGAAAAAATATGAGCTAATGCTCGATCAACCAAATAAAAAAACTCTTCAGCTTACACTCTATTCCACATACATACTGGTACCTACTTGTGGATTTTAACCGCTCCCAATTCCAGCCCCGAAAATACTTTGAACTTTTCGTTCTCCTAATACTTGTAAATCTTTATCACTCACAATTTTAGGCCCGGAAATACTCCGACATGTTTCTGGTCTCCAGATACTTGTGAATCNGTTTCCGTTGTCCTAATACTTGTAAATCTTTATCACTCACAATTTTAGGCCCGGAAATACTCCGACATGTTTCTGGTCTCCAGATACTTGTGAATCTTTAGCATTCAGCCAGCAGCGGCTCTGAATGTCCACTTCTTCAGTCTCCGCTTTCCGGCGCAATTTTCCCATATTTTCTCACCATTTAAACCCTTACTACCACAAATATTTCTCGAGTTTTAGCGAGACTAACGAACAGTTTTTAGGGTTCCGTATAAAACGGGACCCTATTTCTAAGACTCAGCTGTCCGTCCGTCTGTCTGTCTGTCCGCCTGTCACCAGGCTGTATCTCATGAACCGTGATAGTCAGACAATTGAATTTTTCACAGATGATGTATTTCTGTTGAAGCTATAACAATAAATACTAAAAAACAAAATCAAATAAATATTTAAGGGGACTTCCCATACAACAGACATGTTATTTTTGCCGTTTTTGTAGATGTGTACGGAACACTTCGTGCGCGAGTCCGACTCGCTCTTGGCCGGTTTTTTAAATATACCTACAAGCTGAAATTTTAATGGTTGATTTCCCGCAGCGAAATGAGTTTGTCTTGGTAATACACAATCGATTTATGAAAAATAATAAAATTTAAAATCAAGAAATGGCAGAATAACATTTGTGATAAACAAAAAAAAGTACTACGCGCGAGAGCTTATTTTGCTCTGAACATTTATGAATTGCTTTTCACTTTGTCGGCACGCTCACATGAGTAGATAAACGGAACAGAGACAAAGCTTCAAACAACCGCNAAAATCGCGCGCGAAGTTGTTTAACTTTCATAGTATTGCCAGACGATTCTGGATAATGCCCGTAAAGTACTACTCACTCACTTAACTCGCGAAGTGTATGAAAATAAATAAAAATGAATAATTAAATTTTAAATAATTAAAATCTTTTGCGAGGCCCCCTCAAGCGCGTGGCCGTCGGCGGTCGTCGACGTCGCCGACGCCTAGCGCCGCCACTGGACTAGCATTACTAGCTGACCCGCGCAACTTCGTCTGCGCCACATTTTTCATTAATGCTCGGTTCCTATTGGCTGTGGCGTGGTGTTGTATAGTCTATAGCTTTCCTCGATAAATGTGGGCTATCCAACACTAAAATATTTTTTCAATTCGAACCAGTGGTTCCTGAGTAATCTCAGGAACCACTGGTTCGAATTGAAAAAATATGAGCTAATGCTCGATCAACCAAATAAAAAAACTCTTCAGCTTACACTCTATTCCACATACATACTGGTACCTACTTGTGGATTTTAACCGCTCCCAATTCCAGCCCCGAAAATACTTTGAACTTTTCGTTCTCCTAATACTTGTAAATCTTTATCACTCACAATTTTAGGCCCGGAAATACTCCGACATGTTTCTGGTCTCCAGATACTTGTGAATCTTTAGCATTCAGCCAGCAGCGGCTCTGAATGTCCACTTCTTCAGTCTCCGCTTTCCGGCGCAATTTTCCCATATTTTCTCACCATTTAAACCCTTACTACCACAAATATTTCTCGAGTTTTAGCGAGACTAACGAACAGACTATTTCTAAGACTCAGCTGTCCGTCCGTCTGTCTGTCTGTCCGCCTGTCACCAGGCTGTATCTCATGAACCGTGATAGTCAGACAATTGAATTTTTCACAGATGATGTNTTTTTAGGGTTCCGTATAAAACGGGACCCTATTTCTAAGACTCAGCTGTCCGTCCGTCTGTCTGTCTGTCCGCCTGTCACCAGGCTGTATCTCATGAACCGTGATAGTCAGACAATTGAATTTTTCACAGATGATGTATTTCTGTTGAAGCTATAACAATAAATACTAAAAAACAAAATCAAATAAATATTTAAGGGGACTTCCCATACAACAGACATGTTATTTTTGCCGTTTTTGTAGATGTGTACGGAACACTTTGTGCGCGAGTCCGACTCGCTCTTGGCCGGTTTTTTAAATATACCTACAAGCTGAAATTTTAATGGTTGATTTCCCGCAGCGAAATGAGTTTGTCTTGGTAATACACAATCGATTTATGAAAAATAATAAAATTTAAAATCAAGAAATGGCAGAATAACATTTGTGATAAACAAAAAAAAGTACTACGCGCGAGAGCTTATTTTGCTCTGAACATTTATGAATTGCTTTTCACTTTGTCGGCACGCTCACATGAGTAGATAAACGGAACAGAGACAAAGCTTCAAACAACCGCTTAACCGCGCGAATCGATTGCACTACTACAAGCACGCGGGGCATGTGTGTGTGACCACTGGCCGCTTGTCGCGTACGCAGCGAGACTGGAAAAAACCGGTTTACGCTTGCAGAGCCAGTTGACAATCTCAGGGTCAGTGCGACGCCAGTTGTTTGTTTTGTTAGTTGCAAGTTTGGATATTTTAATGTAAAACGTGGTATTTTATTGTTAATAATGGTTGTTTATTGTACTGTGTGTATGAATAATACTAGAAAAAATAAAGATATATCGTACTTTAACTATCCCAA
>NDFZ01003491.1:0-11381 GCA_002192655.3 Mamestra configurata
AAATAGACACCTACCACTTCGTTTTCGCCTTGTGTTTAAAAACACAAGGCAAGAGAAAACAACACTTAAAACCTTCTGTTTTCGAAATAGACTTTTCTATGAAGAGAAATCTACATCGTATTGAACATGTAACTATTCCATGGTGGAGAAATATATTGTCTAAAGTAGGTACAACTTTACTTTTACAGGCATCATACCCTTTTTTCACCTCAACCTAAACGATGTGTTCACCGCAAATATTTGTATTAAGTGTAAAGAACACCTTGGACAACGAGTAAAAATTAAAATATGCGAAATGTAAATATGGTATCATACATAAATTATGCGTAATAAAAACTGCAACAGAACACACACTGATGTAGAAGAAATAAGGCGCGATCGACTATGAGTAATCTAAACCGTACCCAATACCCAGGCAGACGACCCTTATGATTCATCGTTTAAGACCCAAGGATTAAGAAAACATGAAAATAAAAATCGAGGTGAGGAATGTCAGACAAACAAAAAATATTTGAAGATATAAGCGAAGTGCCGAATGATCTTTAAAATACTTTACCGATTGACCTCGATGAATCTATAGACACAATTTAATTTAAAACTCCAAATAACAGCTTAACGAAATTTTGAGAATGACTTTGGAATTCAGCGCTTCCTCTTTGTCAATATAAACAAACTTACTAAGATAAACACTACAGTTGCCTTGTGTTCCTCAGTTTCATGATAACAAAATACGTCTTAGTCTAAATAGAAAACAAGTTTGCTCTATCGATAAGTGAACTTGACATTTGCATGTAAATTGTTATGGAAAAACGTAAACAGAAGGTGTGAAGAATATGAAAACACAAAGAAAATTGTGGAAAGATACGGTAGTCTAGATAATTCCTCAGTCCTATCAAGCTGCAGTCATAAAGTGGCGCCTATGCAGTAGATTACAGTAATATGCATTGGTATTAGGTCTAAACTCACTGTTGCGGATAAATAATGATAGGTTATTAGTTAAGCTCAACACTCAACGTTAGCACCAGCCATTTTTTCTTGGGTACTATTTCTATTGATGATATCAACGGCTAAATGCTTGCTGCAAAAAATTTGAACTTCGTGATTTTTTGGTAGATGATATTCACGCTTTTGTAAATAAAATTATGAGGAGATATCATTTATCATCAAGAAAACGAAACGATTAATAACTTAATGAAAAGGCATGCGCCTTGTACCATTTAAGGTGGTGTCGTGTCTGCATTTAAATTTTCTCACTATTGTCAACTTAAAATAAAATTCAAGCAAGCATTTCCTTCGAATTCATTAATGACTCAATGCCTAGTTGGTAGTGGGTACGCAAATTAGTTGGAAATTGGTAGATTCGTAACTTGGTCAAGTAAGACTGGTGTTAGATATTTTACAAACTGGTTATTTGTAACAGGAAAAATATAAATAAGTACGTATATAGACGTTTACGTGGTTTAGTTAGGTAGTTATTTTCATGACAATAATGCGGGCTGATGATTTCATACAAAGCTATCAAAGGAAAAACGTCTGGAATATTTTATAAAATGGATAATAATCAAATGCTGCCAAGTTACGTTTTTGGCCTAATCGAAAAATCACTTCAGGAATTGGATCTAGCAGCCACAGTGTCTTATTCCTGAGAAATGTAGAAATTAATGTCTATGGTTTACTGACTTATGGGATAGATATTTCATGAACAACTGCACCTACCGCACCTTTACAACAAAAAATAAATTGTCTGCTTAGAATCTGTACTAGGTCATTTAAACCAATGCAAACCATCTAGACAATTAACGTCAAACAAGCAAGTTATTCGCCGAGAAAACTCGGAAATACATAAAATAATGATGCAGCGAAGCCTTGCATTATAAAATCAAAGGGCTTGCAAGTATGAACGTTTTAAAATTCCCTTAGTTTGGGCCGTTGCACTCTGGCTGCGGGACTCGTCTAACCGGCCCGCTATCAGTGCGCGGTTCGATTCATCGGTGCACGCCCGTGCCCAATGTGCCGGGATATCACCAATCGTAACTGCAGGCCATATTCAAACTCACTACCATAGACACGGCTCTACTGCGACGTACTTAAACTACCCACCGACAGCTAACTATCTGCTCTAGTGTAGAACCTAGTAGTGTAGGACTTCTGGTTTAAAAATCGATTAGTATTTGACGTTCCTTCCAAATTGGTTAGCTGAACTTCACGATACATTGACATAATCTATTAGATATCAAAGAAAGAACAATCTTTCTTTGTTGATCATCAACATTCACCATGATCACTCAGCGCGTGTTGGAGTTTTTCTGAACATTAGGTGTGGTGATGAAACCCGGTTTTATCCCGATATTTTCCTTAAGTTTTAGTAACTACCTTGGCATAAGTTGGCATCTCAATAACTTAATTTTTATCTTTTTGGGGTAAATATGTAAAGTCAGAATCAGAATTATTCTATTGTTACCAACTATCTAATTAAAATTAATTACGTATTGAATATCATTGCAAATACTCAGCTAGACGTGCTCTACAATGCTGTGAGGGATGAGACACACACATCACGCTAGACTTCTCTTGGATTCTCAACATAAACTACCCACATACTATCATAGGATAAAATAAACATATTCAAGGCTATCGCATTACCGACGTTACTGAGTTCTTTTAAATAGATCAATATTTTCTGGCTATATTCGCAAGAGGATGTTTATCATGAGAAATCAATTCAAACCACCTGCTTTCGGCCACAACAACTTAACTTGATGTGTTCGGGAAAACTTTTTGAAAATATTTAACAGCATGTTAATTATTGTAATGTAAATATTCATGAGATCTGATTGTATTTAGATGGGTAGGTAGATTTAATTTTAAGATACATCGAAACTAAATTGCACGACTGTTGTTAGTATACAGGAAATCGAGTCGTGTTTGCCGAGATGGAGATAATTACTCTGACAATGAAGCANTTCACGACTGTTAGTATACAGGAAATCGAGTCGTGTTTGCCGAGATGGAGATAATTACTCTGACAATGAAGCAAAAATGCGGCAATATTGTAAGGTCCAGCACCTCATGCGGTCTACCAATAACTCCAATGTTTCCCGCTTCGACTCTTCAGTATAATTGGCAATTAGTTTTGCAGTAGTTGCCAACAACTGTTAGTAAGTTTTTATCGACAATCGCACACTGGACTGACTCACTGGCTGACTGGCTGACTGGCCGCCACCGGCCAACAATTGGCGCTTATGCAATTGACCAGCTTCCAACATTGGAACTTTAGTTCGGTTTGAGTCTAGATTTTAATTTTTAGAGTTGTTTTATAAACGTTGCGTACACTCGTTTTTTAATGAACATTCAGACGTTTTATTGAATGGCTGCGCATACCTGCTAGAGACACTATTATCCATCCTTTGCTAAAGGCGCTTTTTCATTTTAATAATATTTTCTTAATTAGTAATCAGTTGTTTGGCTACGCGTTATTATAATTAAGTATGACATCTGTCACTCGGTTTAATTTATCCTGAACCTAATTAGGTTTTGTTCGACCTTTGGTCGGTGACTTCATAAATCCTGGCTCACTCCCATCATGTCACAGTAGTTGAAAGTCCTCCTTGAACTTTCACGCTAGTTTTATAAATAGCGAACATCCCTCGACACCTGAATATTGGCAGGGTCGGCATCCCGCGATATATTGTTTGATGACCATCCATCAGAAACAACGAACATCTCGAGTTTCCCACAACCTCCACTGGAAGCGTTCTCCCAATTTAGCACGTTACTAGCGCTATAGTTTCTCAGAACAGCTGTTTATTTTAAAACCGCGATGCGGTAATACAATATACATATACAGGGTTACTCGCCCTCTAGACTACATCTGGGGGATACTCACTTTGGCGGCCGGTAGCTCGACGATCGGGGTAGTATTCTTCACTTANTCTGTATATATTGTATGGTTACTCGCCCTCTAGACTACATCTGGGGGATACTCACTTTGGCGGCCGGTAGCTCGACGATCGGGGTAGTATTCTTCACTTAGCACTGTCAATCACTGGTTCAAAACAAGGCGCGCGACTGTTTCTAAATTGGCGATCGCGCTCGCGAGTTATATTTAGAGCGGTAATACGACACCGGGCGCGGGCGAGAGTCGTTCGGTCGTGGAGCTGAAGCGAGCGGCGGCGCGCGAGTGAGCCGCGCCGCCGCGTGCGCCCTCCCCTCCTTGCCCTCCGCGCCCGCGCAGCCTGGAGGACGATACCCTCGCAAACCAGCTACGCTAACATCCCTTTGTGCAGCTTAACACACAGCGCTACATGTAACACTGTACCGACAGCCGACTTACTCGAAGGCCCACGTATCGTCGAGAAGCTTTACTTTGGGCTTCACCGTCTTCACACAGAACTAGGCTCTATATTAAATGCTGCAAGATGCAATTTTCGCAAAGGCTTTATTCCATAATTCTAAACACTGACGTAAAGTTGTTGCCTGGAGATGTTTTATAAGGATGCGTTTCGAAACTTTGCTCAGACTACCGACATCAGTTAACATCACTTACCCCTTAACACCGCCGGATGTCAGGCGCAGGGACTCCATACCTCATCTGCCCACTCTCATCATTCATAAGTTTGTGAGAGAACTCTGCCCTGGAGAAGATGTAATAGGGAAAATGAAAGTAATATACGTTTGTATATAAAACATTATATTCACTCGCTCTCAGACCATACAACAACCGATCCGTAAACACCTCATTAATAAACTCTATAAAAATAACTTAGTTAATTTTCGACTACTCCTCTTCCACCTCGTCATCTGTTGTAAATTCACTTTCGTTGGCTCCCTGTGGAAAAAAAATGACAATTAGTATTTTTGTACAGGATACAAACATCCTCGATGATAAATCCAAAAAAGGTTTCGTTTTCGCCATACGGAACTCGGAATACATTCATTTTATTTAAAAAATAACTTTAATTTTTCCCTTTGTGATCTGACAAGGAAGAACGAACGCTATTAACTGTTCANTACAATTAGTATTTTTGTACAGGATACAAACATCCTCGATGATAAATCCCAAAAAGGTTTCGTTTTCGCCATACGGAACTCGGAATACATTCATTTTATTTAAAAAAATAACTTTAATTTTTCCCTTTGTGATCTGACAAGGAAGAACGAACGCTATTAACTGTTCAACTACATATCACAGATTTTTTTAATTAGGTTTGTGATCATTTATAATTATGATACGGGTTTTCCCGCGTCAAATAAAAAGTGTTAATGATACCGCGGTTCTAGCTTGCAAGGAATATGTCGTAACCTTAGGGCTGACAAAAATAACAGTGTTAGAGGGTTAGATTATACTGACGTATATTGAAATGTAGAAAAGAAAATAAAGATGGTAATGAATTAGTCATTAAACATTCAATCTTTTGTCAAATCTGATGCCAACTGAATTAATTGGCTGTTGTTATTTCGCTCAACCAATCATTACAAAAACTTAACATGAGATTAGTTTGACAGCTTTACTGATCACAGGTTTCATTAGCCTTTAGGAACCAGGGGTCATTGTTGTTATAAAAACTTTTTTTATGATAAGGATCCCGGGCATAGCTAGAGAAGCTCATGGCAGAACACGAAGATGTCAGCGGATCATCTGAGAATGTGGAAAATATTGTAAGACACATTCGACCTTCTCTGAATCAAGAATTATAAAAAGAAACCGCTTATTGACAGATGTGGACTGACTGAGCCATATTTTTTTATGATTGCCTTGTAAGATTTGGAAGAATTAGCACGGGCGAGCTTAGCTAGGTGCGATGACCACATGACCAGGTCAGGAGTATCATTAGGAAAGTAGCAACCTGGAGTCTGAATTGGTCTCTTATTTCATCAGACCAACAAAACATAGGATCCACCTAAGAATAGATAAATATACTTTGTACCTTGTTTGAGCCACCATCACAATTTCAGCAGAAAGACATCCACAACAGAACATAGGCCGGACCTATCACCATATCGATCGATCTTGTGCAATGCAGCGTTGAATGCAATTATGACATAATGTTACCTGATCATTATTATCAGTATCGGAGTCGCTGAGGTCCCACTGCGGATGCTCTGCGGGCACGGCGGCCGCCTCCTTCACGTCCAGCTTCATGTCTTGTTGCTGGTCCATGCCGATATATGAGTCTGTCACGAAGCTTTCATTAATCAGTATATACAGGCATACAGGTGTAGTAATTGAGTGCGTTCCTTCACAAAAAAAAACAGCACAAAAGCTCAATTTGGATCCCAAGTTATCGGGGAAAAATTCGTTGCAAATTAGCTCTAGAACATCCCATTTCAAGGAACGCATTTAAAACAATCACCCTGTTTATTATTCACATAGTTGGTCGTCAGCATAAACCACACTCATAATAATTAGTCTGTCTCCAGAAGAAAAAACTGCAGCGTTAGGTACTGTTATAACCCAATAGAGTGAATTAATGAACAGCCAATTACAGCGCAATGTCAGTAATTTTGTTCGATAATTTTCGTCCGAGAATTTTTCATTCTTATCATTCATCTGCCTAGCCTCTTCCCAAATACATTGAGGTCGGCTTCCAGTCAAACCAGATTCAGCTGAATACCAGTATTTTACGTAGACAGGCTACCTACCAGACCTCCACAACCCATAAACTAGGTAACACGTTAGGTACTTCTTCTTGGCAAGACTGGTGTCAGATTTTCTGGCTTCTAACAATCCGTAACGACTGCCAAAGATCTACAAATGACATCCGGGACCAACGACTTAACGTGCTTTCCGAGGCACGGAGGAATCTCGGTATGTTAAGATGGTCACCTATCCACAGACCGACCTCGGCAAGCGTTGCTTAACCTTGAAGATCGACCCGTGCGGCTGTTATTACTTAGCAACGAGCTCCTCAATTTACATTCTTATCATTCTTCATTTATTCTTACACAGATCAGCGGTGTGGATTACAACTATGATAGGACTCCATAATATTAGAGCGAGATAGGATGACACGAGACCATATAATTCGATGTTAGCTATCGGCCAGCCCAATGTAACAAAATCCAATGCTTGTTACATAGGCTGGGCAAATACGTCTGCTCGACAATAAGTATACTGTAATGCAATGATTTTTTTTTTTTCATTATTGTCGTCCTGAAAGGGATTGCCATTCCGAGTATGTCACGGAAATAAGGGCACCTAACGAGAACCTAACAATCAACAATAATATTTTATTTTTTTCAAGTTATTATGTCGTTTAACAAAACGGTGAAGTCAATAATAAATTATTGATGAAGCTTCAAGCTGAAAAAAAACCTGTGGGGTTTTTAAGTTATGACAAATCGTATTTTTTGTCGCCATAACTCGTCTATGCTATAATAATATTTTTCTAATATGTATGACTAATAAGAACTGTTATTATAAGTCAAGTGGTCAAAAAAACATCCACCATGTGTTTTTGCTAGGACTGTCAGTTGCGCAAGAGTACCCAGGAGCGATATAAAGGTTCTAACTAACCTAGGATATTCATGTGTCCAACTATGCATAAATCAGGCATTATAGATTATTATCTATTCTATTGTATACAGTAGTATTCTCGAGGTGTTCCTGCAAAAACACTTCATCTGCGCCGATGCGCGTGATGTGCATTATATTAAAAAATGTCCGGCATTTTAAATTTGTTCTTTTCCATAGAAACTTTATCTCGATCCAAGGAAACATACGGCATCAATAGTCTTGACTTCTAAAATAAACATGTCCTGTAACTTGGCGTAATCATTGTTTTTTGAGACTTTTTCTACTCATTTGTTTACTACTAAACCGATCCGAGTCACAGCATGACTGCAACAGCAGTTATGTCGAGAGTCGACAAAATAAAATCATCCTCCTTATACCACAAGGGAAGAAATAGGCTTGCTTGAAGGATATGGCTGCCGGAATAAATAATGCACACGCACATGAGACATTTCATCATTGTCTCTGGTACCCCTGCCACTGCAGTAATCTATAGACAGAGGTGATCACTTTGAAACAGGGTTCGCATGTAAATCCAAGGGCCAATTCCTAGGCTGGGGGGCGTGAAGAAATAACAGAAGTCTTCCAAGCGCCCCGGTCAAAGGTACTTGAAGAACATCGTGTTGTTTAAGCCAGTAAGACTTTTACAGATCTCTCCTCCATCTCCGGGGCGGAGGTCATCGAAAAAGGTGGGCCGTCTTTGTAGGTAAAAAAGATGTGTTATTTTTCACAGTGTACCTGATCTAAGGCAGCAGGCGAGGGTGTAGAGGCCGGGCCAGCGCGGCGCCGTGAAGCGCAGCTGCAGCTCGTGCGCGTCAACCAGCGCCGTCACGTGCGCCGGCGCCGTCAGCAGAGTATGCGACTTGCGGTCGCAGATGTAGCACCACCAGTACTCTTGCTTTTCCTACGACAACAGAGAAGAATATTTTTGAAAACGAGACCATAGTTTCCAATACTGTGATGGGGGTATCTGCTGGAAGGCTAAACATGTTCCGGTAAAGTGATCCTAACAACCCAGTGCACCTTCTTTCTTGCCTGTCATGTAGATCAACGTGGACTGTTCATATTTGAATCAAACAACAGAGCGGCCTGCAGCTCTGTTGTTTGATTCCCTACCTATAATGATCCGTCAAAATCAATACATTGTCGATTAATACGAAGAACGTGCCGACCCGAAACGTACCCTGAACACCCGAAAAAAACAGACCCCATAGGTTGATACAACGATATTCAGAATAACAGAGAACCAAATACGTCTAGACGGAAATCTAATCGTGATGGGCTCGACAAGATTTTTATTAACAATGGTGCTTTTGTGCCGAATCCGATTGCAGGAAAAGAAAATAACAGAAATCTAAAGACTTCAAAAAAACGGAATAGTGACGCATTTTATATGAACTACATAAAAACGCGTAAGACTTAATCTCTTTGAGACCCCAAAGAAAGAAAAAAAGAAATCGGTATACTTTCACACCTACATTAAAAAAAACCCATACCAGCGACAATGCGTCATCCAGTTACATAAACACTGTCTATTTACACCTGACGTACAAATGTCATGCATGTCGTAATTGAGGTCAACAAAGTAACGGAAGCTGAGAACAAGGTCAGGCCAAGGTCAAAATCACTCGACACCATTCATAGATACTCCTACAGGAAAAATATTACGTCTCAGAACAATAAAAATATCTACTACTTAGTAGCGTAGGATTCACGCAGTTGGCGAATGCGATACTTGTCCCTCAATCATTTTTAAAACATCTACGCTATCTAGGTCTCTTAATAAATCTTATTGATTGGCATTAAGGATGACACCCAACTGACACAGCCTATAAAATATGGCGAGAAAATGCCTTGTAGTCATACTAGATAGAAAATAAAGTTGGCCTATGGAAGTCGACGATCTGGACCGGTTTTATTTAACCGACTTCATTTTAAGACATTTTAACTTCCAAAATGATGACTCGGCAGTCGGCTATCTCGATTTCTAAACCGAGTATTGAGGAAAAATATTTTTTGAAAAGTTTTTCCTAGAGCCTAGAAAACTTAAACAGATAAGATAACAATCTTAATGCGTGCTTCTTTCTTTGTCTCTGATAGATTAGATGATTGTAATCAAACAGTCATTTAGCAATTGCATGGACGCGGGGTCACGTCTTGTTGATTACTCACAGTTCGGCCGTAGAATAAAAAACATGTGTTTACGCGATTGCATCAAAATCACTGCATGCGTCCTATTAGTCAGCAATGTTATGTAAGGAGTCGTTAGCTCACGTCGACTGTTATTTAGCATCTAAATGGTTTGATTAGACTAGTTAATCGCGTCTCTATCAGTTAATAAATAAACATTAGTGTGGGTGTAGACGGAAGCTTGGAGATAGCTGTGCAAAATCTTATATTGTGGAATTTTAAAATGCAGGTTGGGTATTATTGTTACGAGATCCTAAAGGCCGATCAAAATACCTGTATTCAGAAATCATAATAAGTACTGAGCTTTCGACGGAGCTACTGATAAAAGGAAATCCGTTCTAAAAGTGATGTAACAATTACAAAAGTTATAATTATAGCACATGCTCTTTTTATCAGTGTCGAATGCGTAACCAAATAGCTGACATTACTTACTTATATCACAGACATAAACATCCGAACTTCAAACAATATCTGCCATATTGCACATTTTTATCCGAACGCTGTGCAACGTGAGAAATGATCCTGCACAAAGTGCAATCATACTAATTTGTGGACGTGAGAATAAGCAAGTTTTGGCACTACCGGATCCTCTATGTAAAGTACAAACGGCTAGGACCCGCCTTGGAAATAACTTTTAGACTTGTGCAGAAATGGAAGAATTCAGGATGCGAATGAAGCGACCGCGAAAGTTTTACACCCAGTGTCAGACAAGTTAAATCTTTTCACCCTTCATGACAGAAGTAGGGGTTTATTTGGACTTCTCGTACAGAAAAGTTTTAGAACTAAGGGTAACTACTACTGTCTAGGCAGCAAAAGGGAGCGAAGCGAACTGGAAAATTTTACACAGAAGAGACCCTCATTTATTTCATCTCTCAAATTTTACTAAACGATCATGCGCCAATACAACAAAGGCACCAAACTTAAGGTAGGTTAAATAACTTGATGTGATTGATTAAATAATAAAATTAAATAAATTAAAATGAAAAATCTTGTGTGATTGATTTTAACTGTTAAAATTTTCAAACTAAGTAAATACGAATACAGGTACCTATTCAAATCTCGCGACAAGCTTAGCACTTTCAGGCAGCTTAAACTATGAAAAGCAACGACAGCGGATGAACGTACAATAATTTCCTTTGTTCTGCCATGCTGTCAGTTAGCACTGAGCCTAAGCTAATATTTGAATTACTCATTTTGCAACGAATTCCACGGGCCGAAAAACCCACAAGCATTTTGGAAATGGACATCGCTAAAAATTTACCCCACCTAAACATTTACATACAACAAACGATTACAAGTTTTTAGTTATTATTGGCATCCGCAAGGCCAAGTAAGAAACGTAGTTAAACAAAAGCCACTTCCGCGATAACCCCCGACTTAAAAAAGTTGCAAACATATTGATTGTGGTGACGCACCACGCATCCTGGAAGTATATAACTTCGACAATTTTTCCGTGTTAAAACAACAATGGATGTAGATTCGATAGAATTTTCTTTTCTCAACAATACAGTTTCAGACTAATAACATCTGCCAGGGTACGGAATTTGTTCGAAAGAGTCGACGCGGCCCTGAAACGCAAAGGGCATTAGGAGGAAACCGGATGGGTTCTTCAGTCAGTTTCAGTAAGAGTCTGGCCCTGGTCTGGCATTTTAGCAATTTTTACCCCCCCCCCCCCCCC
>NDFZ01003491.1:11387-29284 GCA_002192655.3 Mamestra configurata
CCCAATATCTTTTTTCAAGGTTTTGTTTTACCACTTTGTCGGCGTCATTAATATCTATACTTACAAATTCCGTTTCTGAGCTAAACCGCGGTCAGACAGTCGGACAGACATGTCGAAACTATAAGGGTTCCTTGTTAACTACGGAACCCTAAAAAGGATAATAATAACATGGGGTTAAAAAAACAGAATTTAATAAAAGAGTCAGTGATACATAGACTTTTCAGCATAATTATGCCCTCTAAAAACTGAAAACAAATATTTTGAGATATCGAGACGAGTCTGGGCTAGACAAGTATGAAACACCTCATCGAACATCATGAATAGTGATGTAATAAATTCTTGGACCAGGCTACAATACAAAGACGACAAAAAAAAAACAAATGAAATCCTATTTTTTTTTTATAGTATTCTTACAAATCAACAAACCTGCGTTGTTTGCTTTGACGTGGGACGGAATAGGCTATAAAATAAATAGTAAGAACGTACCTGCGGGTAGTATGGACAATGCACAGGATGCGAGCTCTTGGACCGGCCCTCTAGCCGCTCCCGCTTCTGTATCCTCTTCTGGAACTTCTCCCACTGGTCGTCGTCATCTTCTGCCGCCGACGACTTGTCGCGCGACTCGTCCTCCGACGCGTCGCTGTGGGAGCCCGACTCATCAGAACTGCCCACTTCCGAATCTTCACCTAGATGAGGAAAATAAATAATAAGTTGGATTTGAGTAACCAAGAATTGTCACCAATGAAAGATATTAAAAATCGATGCGATATTTATGAGGACCGACGCCGACGGTGTTGTAGTACATTGGGTAAGCCAATAAATGAGGGACTATGAATATATGAGAGACTCAGGCTGTCAATGTTGATGTTGCCTTTCGTCGCCAGTCATAGATTGGGCCAACGAGTTCAGGTTATATGTTTTTATTACGTCTTGGTTTTATTCTTATGATGAATTGTTGAGGCACACTAGATAAATAACATATCGGATTAAATCGTTCGAAAATATACTATTCTTACCAGACCAAAGGGAAGTTGGGAGAACGTAATAACAAACTATTTGATTCGCCTACCTATCTAACCTATAGTAAGTGAAATAGTAGTCCAGTCAAGTTACGCCACAAATTACGCCTTGCAATTATTTTTAACTCTAGATTTTTTGTCCTTAAAGTGTTGAGTATTGGTTGCGCCACTTCTTCTTCCCAGCTAAAACACTAGGAAGTGGTGAAGGGCGGCCGTTTTGGGGGACAATCTTTATGTAGAACTTTGACATTCAAAAAGTGCTGGCCCTCAGCCTAATTTGATCTATGATATATGATATTTCCCGCAAAACATCACACCCCCGCGTCCTATTTTTTTTTTAAATAAAACATCTAACTTCAATAATAAGTTAATAACTCGATGGAAAAAATATTAACTAGTATGTTTTTAGGAGCATTTGTAGAAAAAATTGAGTTATACAAGTAGGTATGAAAATAAAACATTTTTAATCCATGCAACTACCCTATTCTTTTTAAGAATGTTATTTTTTGATTTTGTACTTAAAGCTATAAATTAACTGCTTTCTTTTCATAAAACTACTTAATTAAATATATCAATTCACTAATTGCTGCAAAACTAAATTGAACATTATCTGTTAGAGCAAGTTATTAATATCACTTTCTACGGCCATATAGCCTATATTGATACATATAGGCCATGCATGTCTGTTCAAAATTTCGTATTTATTTTTTTAACGANGGAAGCTTGTGTTTTATTTGTCTCCTCCCGGCTGCCCGTCTCTCTCCCGAGGTCCCAGTAGGAAGTACTCTGTACTCGCTTACGCATTCAGGAGTGCGTGGGACGTGCGTCACCAGCACGAGTAAGGAACGTACGTCAACAAAGTGGGAGATTGTCCCAGGACGACAGCGCGGGCATTGGACGTGTCCCTGCCGTCCGCAACAGTAAGTGAAATAGTAGTCCAGTCAAGTTACGCCACAAATTACGCCTTGCAATAATTTTTAACTCTAGATTTTTTGTCCTTAAAGTGTAGAGTATTGGTTGCGCCACTTCTTCTTCCCAGCTAAAACACTAAGAAGTGGTGAAGGGCGGCCGTTTTGGGGGACAATCTTTATGTAGAACTTTGACATTCAAAAAGTGCTGGCCCTCAGCCTAATTTGATCTATGATATATGATATTTCCCGCAAAACATTACACGCCCGCTATTTTTTTTTAAAATAAAACATCTAACTTCAATAATAAGTTAATAACTCGATGGAAAAAAATATTAACTACTTAGTATGTTTTTAGGAGCATTTGTAGAAAAAATTGAGTTATACAAGTAGGTATGAAAATAAAACATTTTTAATCCATGCAACTACCCTATTCTTTTTAAGAATGTTATTTTTTGATTTTGTACTTAAAGCTATAAATTAACTGCTTTCTTTTCATAAAACTACTTAATTAAATATATCAATTCACTAATTGCTGCAAAACTAAATTGAACATTATCTGTTAGAGCAAGTTATTAATATCACTTTCTACGGCCATATAGCCTATATTGATACATATAGGCCATGCATGTCTGTTCAAAATTTCGTATTTATTTTTTTAACGATAAATCTCAGGGCAAATACGTTTAACTCTGACAAAATAAATTAGTTTTAGTTATTCTTCACATATTGTTAAAAGAAAATGAGAGATAACTTGATTTTCCTAGTTTTTATTGAAATAAACGCGTTTCTTGTTTTTTTTTTGTTCTTAATTAAAACATTTTAATCCGGCTGTACGCTTTGTAGATTTCGAAAAAAAACCTTTTTAATGAAAGATAAGCCATATTTCATAAATAAGTAGTTATTAAAAGATTTCATGATTTATAAGGTCGATTAAATAATAATTAATAATGGTTCAAAAACATCTCTTCAATAATTTAACTCCCACACTTCCACACGACACAGAGATCAACGGCCGTGCGTCTAAACCTAGAAGATTCTTCACAAAAAATTTTAATACTGTTCTTGGTATTTTTTGCTATCCCCGATTCCCGAATATTGGCACAAACAGCGATAAAATTAGCAATAGTGCGGCTATCCATCAATTCTTGTTCCTCCGTTGGGTATCTCAAACGTCCTGAAGTGGAATATTAAAATTTGGCCAATTTGGAAGACTTTCTTAGTTTAGTTTTAAACAACAGATACAATGAAAATGTGGAAGATTTTAGAATACTGAATCACGCCTATTTAAAAATATCCACTGCTGATCATTCGTATTTGAAAGTCGTAATTAAGCTATAATCACCATGACTGGCTAATTTTGTAATTAGGAGCAAGTCGATAAGATTGACGGAGAATATAAGTAAGTTTAGATAGAATATTTCGCTTTAGCTAGTGATTTGGTAAGTAATGCTTCTCTATTGGTCGATTATTCAATTAAGTTTTGAATTAGGTTTTTGTCAACTTTACTGTAGCCTGAAAATCTGCCACAATGTAGCAGTAAAAAAGGGTTTGAAGGGTTCTTAATTACAACATTTTAAACCGGTCGTATGCTTTGTAGATTTTGAAAAAACAACTGACGAAAAAGGCATATCTGAGCAAGCGACCTGAACAGAACCTGTTATCCTACCGTGGTCAAATACGTGACTAAGAACGAGGTCACGCATGGCATACCTTCGTCATCCTTAGGCTTCTTTGGTTCTTTAGTTTTCTTGGTATCGTTGCTGGGCGGCGGCGTGGCGGACGGCGCGGGCGCGGCGGGCTTGGCTTGCGCCTTGGCCGCCACTGGCTTCTTAGACTTCTTGGACTGCGGGTGCTTCTTGGCTTGCTTCATCCAAACGGGCCTCTTGAACGTTTCCTTCTTGTCCTTATCATTCTTGTCGTTCTCGGACTTGAACGTTTCCTTCTTGTCCTTATCATTCTTGTCGTTCTCGGTCTTTTCGCCGTTCTCGCCGCCAGCACCCTCTTCGTCGTCCCTGTTGGAGAAGTGTTGTGGTTCGTGTTTATTATTGTATGTTTATTTTTTATTCTGAATAAAAACTTTAGTAAGCCTCAACTCTGGGGCACCCTTCTAGCTAGATTTTATTCCTCTTTGGAGATACAAATGTGATAGTATGTTGTTGTCATCTATGTTTGTGTATCAGACGTGGCAAAAAGAAGAATCTTGTGTTCTAAGAAAAGCAGTAACATCGCTTTAGAAAATTGCATCTCTAGTGGGGGGCGATCAAAACGGGTAGCTTTAATTGTTTTTAAGTGTATAACTATAGAGAATGTTGAGACGAACTAGTAGATAAAACATCCATTACGAAAATAAATAATAGACAATAATGCGTATGGCTAATCATTGTGCTATGAGTTGGCTATTGTATCAAATACAAACAATAGAAACAAGTTTAAATAATACTCTATTTATACAATATTATTATTATTAAAATAATTTAAAATATCAACAACATTGAAGTAGAAATGAACGAAAGTAATTACCGCCGACAGAATTCATCACGCTTAATTAAGTTTGTAACGCGTCAACCATCTAAATTAATGTAATGGTGCCATTGATAACATTAATTTGGAATGAAAGTGGCACAATGTACTACAATGTCAATGGCGTGTAGGTGTGAGCTGAGCACTGACGTGGTTAGAGCCTTTTAAATTATGTATTTTGAACACGATTTCGTCCATGATGGAGTCAACTGACGCCACCTCAAGTGCTATGTCGTCAACGTAGATTATTGACCTGTTTCTTTTGGACGTCATGAAACATGTTTCTCTTGGCTTGCTAGACTGTGTAGTAGGTAGCGTGGATCAGGCGCCACCTAAGACTGCTACAATAGCGGTATAACTATAGATATTTTATAGTACGGGCGCCGAATCATAATAGCTCTATAGTCTATTAGAGCTATTGATAAAAGTACTTAATACATAACCCAACAATAATAATTACGTACTTCTTGGGGAACAAGTTTCTACAGTTTATATCGATTTTAGACTTTATCAGCCTGCACCAACTTTTTAACAAGCAGAATAAATGACTGGCAATTCGTTTCTATTCAACAAGCTTGTTGATAAGATTTTTCACTGGCTCATGTCAATTATAATTCTAGTCAATTTAACATGTCCACAATTTAAATTTTTCATGTACAAGCACAATGTTGCAACTTCATTATTAAAACATGACATGGTTTTAATGGAGATTTATACAACATAACTTAAAAGACCCATCACCCTGCACTTGTAAAAGAGGCAGGCTGCAGAAAGCAGTCATACACAAAACAAAATAGTTTTTTGCTGCCACTTTGGTCTCAAGTTATGGGTTCTAACTCCCATGCTATGAGAAGGATGAGAACCCGATATATTAAATTGGGAAAAACCTATAATGTTAGCATAGTTAGTGAAAGTATGATACTTATAAAAGTTTGGACAGAAGATAATTAACGCTACTTACTTTTCTTTAATTTCCTTCTCTTTGATAGTGGTGTCTCCAAACAGTTCCCTCATGTTGGTTCGTCGCAAGAACACAGTAACTGTCACTATCGCGCCCGCCGTCACCACTGTCGAGTTCTCGTCGTCTATTACTAAAACGAGAATATTGGAAGGATAAGACTTGAAGACCAGAATCAAACGAAACATGTAAATAATAGAATAACAAAAAGTAAATAAGGGTCCATAATAAAATAAGCATTAAATAAAATAAAATGTATAAATATGTTTTTGTATTACCTTCAGTATTAACTTGGAAATGAATGTAAGGCATGTTGCCTAGCACCTTCATCAGGTCATCATACTGCTTATCATTCAAGAACCTCAGCACTTGTCTCCTCTCTTCACCGGGCAACTGAGCCAGCTGCAGCAGAGATTTAATGTGTTTCTTCCTATTTGTGAAGTACTTCAGATGATCCTCGTTGATGTATGGCAGCTGGAGCAGGGGGGATTTGTACTCCCATAGGCCTTGGACTATCATTGGGGACAGTTTCATACAATTTTCTATTGTTTCGATAGTGGGTAGGCGCGGTACTGGAAAGAAATGGTTGAAAAAAATGTTTTTAACCTTAGAATTATAGAGCCAATTGACCATAACTTCCTTTGTTGGCGTATTTGGTAAGTAAACTAGTACCAATTACTTAAAAACATGAATGTTATTATAGGAGGTGTATATTTACAGTGTAAGTACCTATAGTCTGTAATATTTTTATTTGTTTGTTTGGCCTTTATTTTATGCTGCGTACACACCGGCCCAATAAACGCCAACGAATGGGTTTCGTTGGTCCTGTCTGAACGGCTTTGCGAACGGCAACGTCGATCATTGACGTGTACCGGCGATCCGAAGCGTGGCCATAATAACATCAAAGGAATCGAACCCAAAGATCGAACTCAGTGTGGACGGTCGCCGAAGGCCAACGAACGAACGCTCAGTAGAAGCGAAAGAGCGTAGTATTTCACTTCCACTACTGACATTTCTATTCTTAAAACATGTGGTTGTCCACCATCTCCGCTTTCTTTCTTGTCCTTGTGTGCTCCGTTGGTCTCGCGAGCGTGGAGTCCTGGGTTTCGATACCCAGGTCGGGCAAAAAGTGGCATTGGGCTTTTTCCAATAGGAATTTCTCAGTGACAGATTGGAAGTTGGTGGTGTGACACCCCCGTGCTTCGGAAAGCACGTTAAGCCGTTGGTCCTGCGCCAGATCTCTCTCCGATCGTGTCGGATTGCCGTCCCGTCGGAATATGAGAGTGATGGAAGAGGGAGTGCACCTGTATTTGCGCACACACTTGTGCACTATAATATGTCCCGTGCCGATGGCTAGTCTCGGTTAAGAGTGGCCGCCATGGCCGAAATCGGTCAGGAGGAATATATGGTATATTAAAGTAGCAATTATATTTATTGTCGTCGTCTATGATCAAATAGGGAATGCAAGCCGGAATCAGGTGCCAACGATCGATATCGATATCATTCTTTGGCGTTTTTTGGGGCTAGTCTGTAAGCCCTAATGAATAAATGAATCTGAATCTGAAACTATTATTAGAATAAGTAAGTATGCCTTGTTATTAGCTGTAAGTTGTCTTAAACATAATAAAATAACATATTTAAATAACAACTCCCATTTCTATAAGACTTTTGCAATTGTATGAAATGGTTAGGTTTACGTGGCAATTTAACGTGGTTTATCTTTATATTTAATTTGATAAGCCAACATTTTTACCAGACTACATATAAAAGTATCAGTGTACTTACTTCTCCTAGCATAAGCCAGAGCAATGAGTTGGTTGACACAGTTGACCATTTCGACGATGAGGTCGGGGCAACGCGACACGATGTACCTTCGGTCGCACTCGAGCGTTTCCGGAGGCAAGCGCATGCGCGACAGGTGCGCGTGGAGCAACGCGCGCGCCTTTATACTGTATGGACGACACAGAGGCTGCTCTTTGTTCTTCTCACCCAAGTTTGGCAGCTCACGCAGTAACTGGAATGTAAATAAATAGTCAGCACAATGGTGCACATAATATATCTAATATATTATCTCATTTATATAAGTGAGAACTGGCAACCATGAATCAAAGAGTTTGTTCCCATATTCATTCAGGAGAGTGTAATTTTTTCGGTGGGTTGTTCCAATGATATCCGAAATGACAGAACTATAACAAATAACTCAGGCTACTTTTATTTTACAAAAATAATAAGAACATAAAAATTAAAACCCATGAAATTTTGAACAAAACCAAATTCAATGTTTAGTTTGACTGGCAAGTGTTTGTATTTACATGGACATTGCATGGAGCAGCTAGTAAAAACATAAATTGTTAACAAGAATTACAGAAATACAATACAAAAGAACAATACACAAACACTAACATTCTTACTCAAACATGTTAATAAAATACATACCATAGGAACTTCCTCATTATCAGTAATTCTCTCAACAATTTCAGAGTTATGCCTCTTGTCAAATTCACAAGATGCTGCAAGGATCATGAGAGCTCTCTTCAGTGGCATGGATGGTGTCTTATGACAAAAGTAGAAATACATCTGAGTTGTGTCTAGTAACACTTGCTCCCCAGAAAAACGTATGGATCGATACCACCACATACCAACCTGAAAATAAAAAGATAATACATTTTATAGGAATATCTTATGCTTGACAGTGCCTTATCAAAAAAGAGGGGAGGGAGAGGAGAGGTCTTTGCCCAGCAGTGGGTCAATAACAGGTATTATTTATTACAGGAAATTTTAAATTCTTCATCACATGCCACCAACTAAAAGATGTACTTACAGCTGTTGGCAGTGCAACCATAAACACCAGAGCATAGAGTCCAAGCACCCATACACTGTTCTCTTTCTCCACAATCCAGCTAGGCAGAGCAATACCAAAACTCATAGCACCAGGGCCATCAGGGTTACCATACTTCTCCCAGTTTCTACGAGCCTCGTCATCTGTGAGAGCCTGAAAACAGATAATAAGTCATATATTATACAGTTGAAGGCTAATTAAGATCCAAAATAAACCATTCTGCCAACATTTTACTGGGTTACCTACTCCCTATGATTATTTATCATAGGTTTTTGTATAGAAAACATGTGTTGTTAGAAAATATGATTTGCTCACCTGATAAGCTTTAGTCAGCCTCATGAAGGCTTTTTCATCACCTGTCTCTTTGTCAGGATGCAGGATGAGTGATTGTTTGCGGTATGATTTTTTAATCTCTGCCTGTGTGGCACCCGGTGGTAGGCCCAGTATGTCATAAGGGTCAAAATTGGACATTTCATAGTCAAATTGGGATACTTTGTATGCCAAGAATCCAAGTAGTACCCATCCCGATATTATAGCTAGCTTTATAAAGAAGTTTTTCACACCCTTGTAAGGTTGTGATTGTTCTATTATGATCTGTTTGTTTACACAATTTGGACACTGACATAGTTCTGCACGTTTAGCTGGATCTAAAAAAAAATAAGGCTCATTACTTATTCATTCCTGCTCGTGCTTGAACAGGGTTTTACAATAGGCCACACTACGCCGCATCGTCATCGGTAAATTACTGACATAACGGTAATTAAGTTATTTCACAAATGTAGGGTTATCATGAATTAATAACGAAACAAATAATAACAAGACCCAGTTAACTGTTCATTTAGTAAAGGGTCAAAATATCATTTTCACACTGCAAAACACTAATGCCTTACCTTCTTTCCTTTTTCTTGGCCAGTAGTAAAATGTTGCAGGTACAAGTATCAAGGCAAGGAAAGAGAGAACAAAGTAAAAGAATGTAGATCCACTTTCATCATATTCGAATTTTTGGCCACCCATTGTTAATTTTTAATACATTGAGAATGAAAAATCATTACACGCTACACAAGTACGATTGGCAGTTGGCAGGTAGAAGACGTGTCATTTAATAGTGATGGGTTAGTAAATGGATTATTTTTGACATTTTAATTTAACATCATTGCATGATATAAAAATTAAATTATATGATTCAATGCTGCTGAGGAAAATTATTTATAAGACGATTTATGCACGTTTTTAGTCAAGAATTGTTAACAGAGTCATAAATATTCCTCGTCCAAGTGGTTTGTCTCGTCCATGTGGTCGCTACAAAAAATAAACAATTTCCTGGCCAACACTAACTGAGTGTCGATAAAAATGTCACATTATTACCATAAAGCCTAATCGACACTAAACAAACCCGCCTCTACAAAGACAGGCGGTGAGTTTTCATTATTCGGTTATTCCAGTCATTTTGTGAACCCGAATCAATCCAACGTTGGAATTCCTGAATTACTATTTCGGTCTTTTGAAAGTAGCAATCCATAGAGAATCTTTTGGTCCCTGTATAAAAAATCTACTAGTTGTTTGATTGATTTTCGAAATCGACTAGTTTATGTTTTCCCTCTATTGTCTTCTATTGACATTGACATTTAAAATTTCATTTTGACTTTTTAACATGACATTGACAAATAAATTAAATTGGCAGCCAAAATCGTAGTTATGAAATAGTATTTATAATTCAATGAAACAGAAAAATATTTGCGCGTAAAAATAATTACGGTATGTCTGAGCAGAGTTTTTGCTATAGTGACGTATAGTTGTAGTTCCCTAATTTGCCAATTCAAAAACATTTAATCCTTGAAATTGTAATTTTCAGATGGCGACTAAAGTTGTTGCAAGTGCTACTGTAAGAGCGGTTAAGAAAAGGTTACTGCCTTCACGGACTGCACTGGTCTTAACTCCATCTGCAGTAAACAAAGTCAAAGAGATAATGGCGAAAGACGAAGCGAAAGGATTTGTAGGCTTAAAAGTTGGTGTTCGCCAGAGAGGCTGTAATGGTTTATCCTACACACTAGACTATGCCAAAGGCAAGGATAAACTCGACGAAGAAGTCAAACAGGATGGTGTTACGATAATTATCGACAAAAAAGCACAATTAACATTACTAGGTAAGTCATTTAATCAACTATGTAGAACCTAAGCCCCTGTGTAGGTAACTGTGGTATAAACAATTTTATTTAAACATTGTTTCTTATTGGTATAACTATAGTGCATAAGTATAGAGTAGGTAAGACTAATGTTCTAATTGACTAATGGGAATATAAAAATACCACATCATATTTTCAACTCATTTTTTTATATAGTACAAGCATTAGCAAAACAAGAAACAGTCAATATATCACCAGGTTTGAAGAAAAACACTAATCTAAAATTATAAAAATAAAATGCCAAAACAACATTCTTGTTTGTGTAGCTATTTCCATTTCTTTAGTGGTTGCCAACTCCTCAACATGTGCATCACACACTAGGTCATGGAACTTTACCTTGATATTATACTAGTGTAGTTGATAACATTTTGTGATAGAAAAGGTGCATCTTTATTAAACATTATTGTAGCAGTATGCAGCATGCAAGTATTGCTTGATTAAAATTTTAGATAAAGTTGCAAAAGTGATGTAAGCTAAGAAACAAGCCTTAGGTCTATGACTCTATTCAATCAATTGCTTTATATTAAATAGTTACTAATATATCTTTGTTTTCTTTTTCATTTCAGGAACAGAAATGGACTTTGTTGAGAACAAACTTTCAGCTGAATTTGTATTCAACAATCCCAACATAAAAGGCACATGTGGCTGTGGAGAATCTTTTAGTATATAAATTAGTAGTTGTTGGTTAGTCTATATTTTATTGATTTCAATTTGCACATTTTTGAGGTAGCCATCAACCAGTTGAATACTTCATTCTTACATACATATATTCAAAGCACTAGAATATAATTATAATGAATTACCTTCAGGGGGATCCATATGAATTTTTCTTGTTTTTTTTTGTTGCAATTTGCAGGACAGTGTCAGGTTGTAACTTTATCAAAATATCAAGTGCAACAATAACAAGTATGTATTTAGTATTTACATAATTATAAACGTAAGAATAATCAATACATCACTCTAACTTACATTTGATACTTACATATTAGATACATTTCCGAAATCTAGTTAATATGCATCGAATCTAAGTTGATGATGATGAGTNGTAAGAATAATCAATACATCACTCTAACTTACATTTGATACATATTAGATACATTTCCGAAATCTAGTTAATATGCATCGAATCTAAGTTGATGATGATGAGTGATATTCTTATGTATGGTTATAATATTTTGTAAATACATACTTGTTATTGCCGCGGATCATATTTTGATCAAATTACAAACTGACACTGTCCTGCAAATTGCAAGAACACAAGAAAAAAATAATTTCACGGGCTACAACTACGCAATCACCATATTGCACCTGAGTAAATTTGTAAAATTTTGTCATACTGTTTGTGAATAATTAATATACAATACTTTGTCGAGTGGAAAAAATAATTAAAATAGTGTTGGATCTGCAACAACCCTACAACTTTAGATGAAGCTGGTACCTTAGTGTAGGTAAATTGAAAATGTATATTACTGTAAATGTTGACTATTATGTTAGTGAGAAATTATGATAAATAAAATAAAAATAGCAAACAGACTGTATAGTTTTGTAAATATGTGTATGGCATCATGTAGTAAAAAAAAAAACATTGGCTATGATTATTTTTTGTTACTTTTTAGCAATTATAAAAGATTTTATCTCTTCTCTGTATTTTTCATGAAATAACAATGGTACTTACCTACTTAATTCTACTGTTTTAAAAATAATATACCTAATCGATTTATCTGTACCTACTAATATAATAAAGCTGAAGAGTTAGTTTGTTTGAAGGTGTTAAGTCTCTGGAACTACCTGTCGTATTCGGAAAATTCATTTTGTACTTGACAGCCACATTCATGACGAAGGCTTATAGGCTACGGGAACGGGAAATTCCTAGGGGAACGGAAAAAAAAACGGAATATGCGCGTACGAATTCGCGTATTTGATAAAGGAAAAACATGGGAAGATCGTGCCTAAAGAATAACAGCCGCACGGATAGATCCCTCTCTAGTCTCAGTAGTTCGGTTGTTTTGTTCGGGACCGGATTAGAGACTAATTTTGTCTCATTAGTTCGGTTAAGACGTCAAACCGAACTGTTGTTACTAAAAAAGATAACAGTAGTCTGGTTAGGGATGTAAACATAAAATGCTTTTATTTTTACATCCTCAACCGAATTTGTTATAGTCATAGTTTGGNGGTACTAAAAAAGATAACAGTAGTCTGGTTAGGGATGTAAACATAAAATGCTTTTATTTTTACATCCTCAACCGAATTTGTTATAGTCATAGTTTGGTAGTTACTAATTAATAGGCACTTTCATAAGAATACTGATCGAACAATACTGAAACGTATTTTCTTTGTAAAACCAGAATATTTTTTCTTATTTGTTCTTTTAAAACATAAGTACAGACGCCAGCACATCTAGTTCCAACAATCTGACAAATTTCTTTAATAGATTTTCAACTTTATCATCGATGTGTTAGGTTCAAGGTTGATTCGGAAAATTTAACAGTTTCGGATAGCTTGATGTGCTGGCGTCTGTACATTTTCTTAATGAAAACCTAAAAATGTTTCTTTTGAAACATAAGTAGGTAAAAACTTTTTTTTTTTCTTTGTAGGTCCATTTTTTAGCGAATTTATGATGCAATATACAAAGTGATTTTATGTTAATATATTTTTGAGGAAATTTGACTTGTCATAAAAATGAATCCCTATTTCCCTTGGTCACGGGCTCACGGCATCACGCGTGAACGGCTAAACCAATTTCGCTAATTCTTTTTTGTTCTACTTGTTATTGACTTGAGAAGGTTCTTATGAAAGAAAATATTGAAAAAAATACACCTACATCTGGGCGAAGCCGGAACGGGCCACTAGTTTTGTATAACATTATAATAATAATATAATATTAAAATGTTGGAGCGTAGGTAGTAACTAAAATTGCGTAATACATACAGAGAATACATAAACTGAAAACATCTTGCTATGAAACTTTTTTACAATAAAAGTTGTGTTTTATAACCGAACTACAGAACAAGTCTCAACAGTTCGGTTTGACTCCATAACCGAACTAATGAGTCAAAATTAGTCTCAGTAGTGTGGCCCGTACAAAACATTCGAACTACTGAGACTAGAGGCGCTTGCCGAGGTCGGTCTGTGGATGGGTGATCATACCGAGACTCCTCCGTGCCTCGGACAGCACGTTAAGCGTTTGGTGCCGACTGTCATTTGTAGATTTATGGCAGTCGTTACGGATTGTCAGAAGCCAGAAAATCTGACTCCAGTCTTGGCCAAGAAGTACCATGTTTGCCAGTTAATGGGTTGTGGAGGGGTAAGCAGCTGCTTCTTGTAAAATATTCTGCTGAATCCGGTTTGACTGCAAGCCGACCACAGATTGTCGTATTGAAACTTAGATGGGAAATAAATGAGAACAAAGGAACACTGTCTAGCAAACTTACTTTTGATTTTGACTGTACTAAGGTGACAATAATGCCGATCCCATACGTTTGCACGAATAAGTCAACCTATGAGTATAGGTAGTGTAAATATAAAGCCTGAATGTTTTCACTCGTGTCAGTTGATATAACTTGACTGCTTAGAGCTTAAATGCTCTAAGCTTGACTGGGTTAACTGAAGTTATTACAAAGAAGAAATAATTTATAGCTCCGGTGGAGATCAAAAGCCAAGCCAAAATGCAGAAAAGTAGGTAGACCCAGAGCGGGCAAAATACATGCTTTGGTTTTTTTTCATCTAATTGGTAAGCCGTTTCTGGCTCGCCATTTAAGTTCAAGCATAGAAATTAACGGCAACGCTGATGACAAAGTAAAAAAAATCGAATAGGTAATATAAAAGCTATAGAAAAGAATACTAAAATATCTAATTAAGTAGGCATAGAAAAGACACAGGTAAATTGTATATCTGTGATTCTGTGTAGGGTTGGGTCAAGCCCATGCGTTTGACCACACCCATTACAGATTTGCAGTATTCCACTCCATACTAGAAATATAGAAACCGGTTTTAAATCATCTGAATCTTTTTATGTTATTTCGAACATGTAATGAATAAGTAAAAATCGCGAATCGATGCTCCCAAAAAATAATTTAGATCGTTATTGATTCCTGATCAATGATCATCCTTCCATGGGTATTTTTGACTAGCTTCATTTATGAACCACACGCTTGTGTATACCTAGAGTTCTTACACCAAAGAGTAAAATAATAATACGGGTCTTACACTTACATATATAAATTATGTATATCACGTAGTAGAGAAACGAAACGCGTCACAATGACGACTACAGGATTTCAAGCTATCTCATTATAAAACAGAACAAGAATTTATAATTTAACTAACTGTAAATTGTTGGTCTTTTCACAATATTATCTTATTCCAAATTATCTTGAAAAAATTGAAAAAACACACCGTGGTGAACTCTATAATCTTTTTGGGCTGTATGGATTTTTATACCTTTGCCTGACCACAACACATGTACAGTAAAAAAAGCTACCTATCTCCTTCGTTCAAAAGTAACATGGAGGTTGTGCTGTGAAATTAGTAGCGAAGTATATTTTTCTTTGTTTACGTGTCGAATCTGTCGAGCTAATAAAAAGCGTACGAGAATTAGGATTATATTTTAGTGATTTATGGATATAAGTCAAAGAAAACTTTGTACAGAGTCGTTGTTGAGCAGAAAGCGTTGAAATGAATAACGGTGAGATCGGTGGGCCAAGAGGCAGAGGCCGTGGATGGCAGCAACCCGATAATCTACCACGGCAGCTCCGTAGGCCGAAGATTGTTAGCGAGGAATCAAAAGGTAACAAGTATAACGTTGAATTTGATTTATTCCACACTTTCACACACCGATCTTATGCTGTGTGACGTCGTCATACTTGGCCAGTTTATAACTGCGTTCTTCGTAATTATAATACTTCAGGTGAAAGTAAGGATTTTCATTTCTAATGACGTTGCTATAGTTGTGTTTGACAAAGTCAGCCGGCCGTGCTTAGAATCGATTACGGAGCAATTTTTTGTTTTTGGGTCAACTAGTTGTGGTATGCAATTATAAAATTTTATTTAGACGAACATACTTTTACACTCATCATTTCTCTTTGTTTCAGTTGAACCTCCCAAATCAACCCTGTCGGCCGAAGCCAAGGAATGGTACCCGCCTAACTACACCCCGCATGCAGTACCTACATACAACCCAGATCCTGCACCTTACAGACCTCACCGGTTTTCTGTGCAAGATCGGCTTCGTCAAGCTCAAGATCAAAACCCTTACAGCTTAGAAGAAATGTCCTATTCATTGGACGAAGCTGAAAATATGGAATTAAGGGTTTGTTTAAAGTTAGATATTTTAAATTCACTATTTATTAATTAATTATATATTAACATCATTTTCTTCTTCAGTCCGCCGTTCCGCAGGAGAACATAGCCAACTTGATAACAGTGATGTGTGAGATAACATTTGATCCTGGTAAATTCGATACCCTGTGCGGCCCATTGGTTGATGCCTTTGCAACCACCCTGCATGACGTGAGCTACACTAGGCCTCTAGTTGAAGCTATTGTCAATCAGGTAAAGTGTTTTTAATTTTTTAAATATTATTTGAATAACATAATTATAATAATTATTTGTAGCTAACTTATCTTTTATAATGTGTTTATTACTAACAAGCATGCGATTATCACATGTTATTGATTTGGTAAAGCTAATAAACGTTGTATAGGCAACAGATTAGATAAACAATAAAACAAAAAGTTGAGAAGCTGAGAATGTTTCATCTTTTAAAATAATTCTGTATGTATTTTCAATATCTTCTTTATTGACTTATGACTTAGATTATTTATGTATAATCTGTATGTCTCCATCTCCCGATTTTTAGAGGCTGTTTGCATGATTCCAGCTCTATCCAAGACCAGCCTGACAACTAAATAAATGCAATGACTTTTAGGGGTTAAACATTCAATAATACAAAATTAGTGTTGTGTTGCCCACCACCACTGATAAAGTGTAAGCATCAGAACAATATGTATTGAATGACTAGAAACTGATCCACTATGGTTTTCTTTGTCTCAAATAAATTTGAAAAAGGCCAAACAACAAAGTTAATTGATTTGATCAATGGGTATTTAAAGGTCATTCAACTGTTATTGTAATGACAAACAATGTTGAGGTTATAATAAAAAAAAACATGACATGAGTTAAAAAAAAAGAGTAATTATAATACTAACCTACTGTTCCTCAGATTTTCTTTCTTTAAAAAAAAATATTTATTTATATTTTCTTAGAAAAGTGAACTCAACCAACCACAGTTATGTATGGCAGGCATGCCATATAAAATAAAATGTGCTCAGTTTTTGTAACTTTCATGACACACTAATGTTTCATAATAATTTGTAAATAACTGTTTTCAAAGTTAAATCTTCTAAAACATGAGCTCCAAGTCCAACATTATTTTTTTAAATTAATATGTAAATCACAGTGGTCAAAATCAACTAAATCAATGTAAGAAAACACCACTCTTGTTTGTTTCAGTTTTAATTAACAAACTTAAAATTTTTGTCAGTTTCTTGGAATTCATAACTTTCTCTTACCAGCACATCTCTTGTAAGCAGCTCTATGACTAGAGTTTACACTTGTCTCATGACTTAAAAAAACGGTATATGTATAACTTTTGAATGCAACTGGCTCTACATAGAATGTTGTTGGTAAAAACTTGTTCTGAAACTTGTAAACTTTTGTGACAACAGTCGATAGGCGAGCCTAACTTCCGTTACAATGGGGCGCGCCTGTGCTCGATGTACGACTCGGTTTCGCCACCTGAGGAGTCCACCTTCCGCGCCTGTCTGCTGGAGCGCTGCTCCACGGAGGAAAGCAAGATCATCAGCGGCATGGAGGCCTCGGAAGAAAACATGCGCGGCTTCGCCATGTTCCTCGCCGAGATATACACCCAATTGGAGGATAGCCAGGTCGGTTATGAAGAAGTTTATGATTTGAAAATTATGTCTTATTTGCAGATTACATCAGTTTTTCATTGGCTGTCTTAATTTATTTGTTATTGACCTCTTATTTTTTCTAGTAATTATGAGAACTACACTTCTTGCAAACATTTTTAGCAGCAGTTTCAAATATAATATTTGTAGTTTTCCAGTTTATTTTCATGAACAAATAGTATTATTTATAGGGAGGAAGAATCAAGACTCTAGGTGAAAGCTTGTGCAAGGTGCTGCTCCATCTGCTCGACACTGACAAGGAAGTCAACATCAAAGCTGTCTGCCAGCTGCTCAAAGTAAGTGCCTTTTGTTACAACAAATCAACCATTTTATTGATTTGATTGTTGAAGCGGTGGGCTGCTCTTGAGTGATTTCTCTTTCAGGCACATATTATCGACATTAGTGCTGTATTGATTCTAGAATTGTTTTTAATTACTCAAGTATTCATGACACTCAATTTGAAAGCAATGTTATAAAAGGAAATACCAACTACAAACAC
>NDFZ01003492.1:0-20183 GCA_002192655.3 Mamestra configurata
AAATCTGTAATAAACAGAGACAGCTCTAATTGTGTGCGACGTCACTCACAAGTCTCGCCTTATTAAATTGAAGCCATCCAGTACAAATTACATTTTGTGTGACAAGGATAGCAGAATAACTTCAAAAGTTTATATCTGGTCTGCTTTTCGATCTTTTTTTTTTTTCACAAATCGTAATATTTAAATGTCATCTATCAAATAAGTATTCATTCATTTAGATTTTCCATACTAATCAAATACCCTATTAAGGTTTAAAATAAGTTTGCTTAACAAACTTGTTCTAATAAATATCTATAAAACCGTTTCTATTTTTTTAAGGATTACCCTTAGTTGTTCAATCGAAATCCAGCCGGTCGATTCTGTAAACATGTCGAAGTGAAGGCTTGAGTGAAGTGATCACAAGGTGAGGCGTCAATCCATATAATCAAGATGTCTCGTGATCACGNAGTGATCACAAGGTGAGGCGTCAGTCCATATAAAGAAGAGTTCTCGTGATCACGAAGTGAGCTGTCATTCCATCTTGATTATATGGATTGACAGCTCACTTCGTGATCACTTGACACAAGCTTTCACTGCGACATATTTACTGAATCGACCGGCAGAAGTGTGTCAACCAGTCATGCCAAGGAGTTGGGTGTTAACCACTTTCTGGGTAATGGAGGTCAGATAGGCAACCTTCTCATGTAGAATACTGGTATTCAGCTGTAGGTGTCCTCGGCATATTTGGAAAAAGGCTAAACAGATATATTTATGGTTGCTCGTCATTTTGCAAAATAAATGATAATTTTCCACAACCATTTTATCACTCTTTTACTGTCAGTTTGGAAATCAAAGATACGATCTCCCAACAATACGCAGCGTTGTCATTGTAGATTACATAATTATTAATGCGTATCTACTACGTAACGAGTACGTACATAATTGTTATTTCACTCGGGAAATTCGTTTGCGCTGAATCATCTCAATCAATCAAGCTATGTAGCGAGGGAAGTATAGGATGGCCGTGAGTTTTGGATTTCTTAGGACATTACCTGTATTTTGTTTTGGAAAGAAGTTTCTTAACGCGGCCTTTTTTTTTAAGGATGGGAAATCATCAAATGACTTCTTCCGCTCTGGGTGGAGTGGAAGGGCGTGTCAGACTCTTACTGACTAAAACCCATCCGTGTTCCTTCTAAAGCTTCCAGGGCCGCGGCGATTCTTTCGAATAAATTCCGCAACCGCAACGGCAGTCCTTAACGTGGCTTGCGGTTGCGGTATTTCGAGAGAAAGTGTGTACTTTTTTTTTGAGTGGACTCTCGCAGTTACCTGTTGTGGCCTTAGTATAAATATTAAAGCCTCCAGCTAGGGTTTATTAAAATCTTACAAACTAAGTGACTACACGCTAAGGGCACCCCCTGTGGGGCACGGGCTTCGGCTTAGAGCGTCGCTGGGGGGAGGACAGCGTGGGATATGGGAATGGATGCTGGATGTAATTTTATCAACGCGTCTTAATTTAAACGTAAATCAGGTGATACGATTGGCTGTTGAAATTTTCTTTCAACCAAGTAGCATAATTTGACAGTTTATCACATTAATTTTGCGATAAGTTTCGTTCCACAAATTAATCTATTCCCTTTTGAACGATTTGGGACTGTGATAAGTTTAATGCATCACACTTATTTATTAATAGTAGGCCTATTATTCGAACAAATACTAAACAACCACAAATATTGAATGAAACATTTAAGCACACAATAAAATTCATTATTACAAGCGGTTGTGAAATCACCGATCGCAATAATATAATTTAAAATGAAACCATATCCCATTATCCAGTTTATTGTACAAACAGTGGATGATATTGATATTGAATACAAATAATAATGTTTGGAACAAGCCGCTAACGATTGTTCACACAGATACAATATGTTTGTCACGCAAAAATCGGGGATGTCAGGTTTATTTTTTGCAGATTACCTACTTTAAACGGGGTTTTAACTTTGATTTCCGGATGAGGTTAGTACAGGAGTAAAATATTGAGTAGTTCGAGGTCCAATTTATTATTAAGAACTGTCATTATATCTGTGTTATTGTTCCTTAAATGTTAGAAGTATGCATACATTCTTATGATAAAAAAAGTAATATGAAAGCGGCAGTTTATTTGCATCTACTATTTGAAACATGTTCAAACATGAAAAAAAACCGGCCAAGTGCTAGTCGGACTCACGCACGAAGGGTTCCGTTCCATTATATATAAAAACGATAAAAAAAAAAAAAAATATTCTGTATTTTTTGTTATAGCAGGAACAGAAATACAGCATCTGTGAAAATTTCAACTGTCTAACTGTCAAGGTTCATGAGATACAGCCTGGTGACAGACGGACAGACGGACGGACAGCGGTGTCTTAGTAATAGGGTCCCGTTTTACCCTTTGGGTACGGAACCCTAAAAATAGAACGAAGGGAAATGAAATGAGATTTTAACTGGTTGCTAGCAAAAGGAATAAAGATATTATATAATAGTAGTGTAAAATTGTTCAGCCATACTTTGCACCGCTTTTTCCAACCATATCACCAGTAGTAAACTCTAATAATTTTAAACAATCACTGTTTTAATTACATAATTGCGTCAAGGTGCCTGTGTGTCCCGGTCATGCGATGCATGTTACTTCTAAACGACTTAGATTTGTGATTATACTGCACTGGCTTTTAGCCAAAGTTGCGTGTCAGAGCGTTCCACTTCATGTGTTTGCGTTTGAAAGAAAAAAGGCAAGAAAAAGTTTTGAACGATGTAGGTTGGTTGTGAAAAAAGTAGGCACTAGATCAATAGAGCTGGCCAGTGTTTGTTTATTTTGTTCTTTCATGCCGCTTGGTCGTTTAAAGGAATAAAAAGTTTTCAAATGGTTTTAACACCTATAAACATTTATGAATTGGGTAGATATCGGTCAGTCGCTAATTTGATACTAGATTAAAAGCCCATGTGCAGAAAAACAGTTTTAGTCACTAGGTCTTTTGTTATGAATTGGTATAACTTGCATGTTGAAATTGCCCTGAAAGTGCCTGATTTATTTCTATTGAAAAAAGAGGCAAAAAATAAATAAAAATGAGAATGAATACGAAAAGAAACCCTTTTTGTGTCAGACTGTTGCTGTCTGACTCTGGTATTCCAATGAATCTTGAGAGACGAATGGCGGCTTCAAACATAATCTCAAAAAGAACTTAAACAAATAAATATAATTAATTTCATTAAATAGATAAATAAGAAAGCAGTGTTATGACATATGAGAGACGACTGACGGTTTCAATTCCAAAATGAACTTTAATAAATAAATGTAAAAAACTTAATTTAATCAATAAATAAGAAAGCAGTGTTAATTGTTCAGTTAAAAAAATGCTTAAATTATTCATCATCATATCAGCCGAAAGACTGATAAACTGCTAGACATAGGTTTCCTCCAAATGGGGGGGTTTGCCATAATTTTAATTTATTATTTAGTTTAAATTTTTAACCAAAGGTTTCGATGAAAACAAAAATCTGTCTCACAAATTTCCCCAAACATGTCCCCCTTACCCAAGTCGCGTGCCGACCTTGCCTTCTATTCACAATTCCCTTCGATGCCTACCAATATCTCCGCGCATTATAAGCGAGTCACGACATCACAACCTTTTGTGCCCGACGTGGCTAATATCATGAACTTTAAACAAAATTAAGTGACGTATTAATGGCTTTGAGAACTTGGAATATTTTGCGAGTCATGTACCTTTGTGTGTCAATCTTGGGTGTAGTTTGACAATGTACGAGTTTGTGTTTGCTTGATTGACTTGCAGCTTTGAGCTTTGATATAATGAAGTGATATTTGTAGTTTTTAAATGCGAACTGATTCGCACGATAGTCGTGTAGCGGTATCAGTGCCGCCGCATGAAAAACCAAGAAGCGAAATTTGTATGGCAACAAAAAGAACCGCAGCGCCAGCAACGACGAACTGACAACGAAATCCTGCATCGCGCAAGCAAAGTTCTCCGTACGATTTGAACATATACAACAGTCCGANCGGCAACAAAAAGAACCGCAGCGCCAGCGACGACGAACTGACAACGAAATCCTGCATCGCGCAAGCAAAGTTCTCCGTGCGATTTGAACATATACAACAGTCCGAATATCAACTATCGGGCAGTTGCCCACCAGACACAACAACCATCTGGCAGGATGATCCTTCCATTTCCAGTGGAAGTGTGGCCTTGACTCTCTGTACCGCATACCTCTATACTGGTGACCCCGACGTCGCAAACTCAAAAATATCACTAATTACCAGTGGTTGGAGTAGGTAGAGCTATTTCGGGTCAATGACCTCAAATGTATGTATTAATGTGGATATGATACTGGGATCCTAGGATTTTGAATTCATCCGTTGACTGAAAATAAATATTTAATAAGTAAAATTGATTTAAATTTTCTCTACCTAATCTTAGGTATGTTAAAAACGACCTAACTAACGTGCCACCGCGATTTGTTTAACGTAAGTTTAGGAGTAATCTAATTTTATGCGATTCATTCTAGTTTTATCAAAGTTTATAAATATAACCCGTTGCATTTATACACACGAGTACCTCTAAAAATCACACCAACCTTAACAAGTATATTTTTTTAAATCCAAGTGTTAGTGAATCCCGGTATCTTAGGCATGTCCATGTTATGAAACCATGACGCAAGTACCAAAAATATCTGTGACTATTCCGACCACTGACTAATTAGTCTACATATAGACAAGTGTTTGACATTGATTGTCGCTGAAATGGTTTTGCATAGGCTCTGGAGGTTCCTACATCGATATCATCACAGTTATAAAGAAATTTTTATTAAAAATAAAAATAAGATTGGTATCTCAGTTTTGACCTACCTATATCTTTTTATATGTGAAATCTATCAGCTCAAGTATTGTTACCATGCTTTGACTTAATTTTCAAAGGTTTTCACAGCCTGGTCAAAAGTGTTCAAGTCATATTGTTCCTTTCTAAGAATTTGGTTGTTAAAGTAAATAGTTAATACAATCTTAACGGTCAGTAATGGATTAAAAAATATAGGTATATTTTTTGCTTCTGCAAAGTAACTCTCATGTCGTTTCGGGTGTAATTCAATTAGAAGTGCATAACACTTATGTAGGTGTGGGCAAAACAGTTTACAACAGGTATCCATTAGTAAATTGGCACTGAACTCCAGAAAATTGATAACACGTTTGGCATCTTTCCACTGGGATAATTTTTTTGCTTGGACGTGTAAAAGTGTATTGCACTACAAGCTCTCACGCTATTTTTGTGATGTGACTGTCTTTTGTTAATTTTATTGTGACTGCAGATGTTTTCCAGTTTAAAAATAGTAGATTCTAGCTTTTTGCGCAGTAACCGTACATTTTTCTGGGATGAAATACTTTTTGGAAAAATATACGGTTGCACCTTAAAGCTACACTTATCTCATCTACCTAGCCTTTTCCCAACAATATTGGGGTCGGCTTCCAGTCGAGCCGGATTCAGCTGAATACCAGTATTTTACGTGGAGCGGCTTGCCTACCAAACCTCCACAACCCATTAACTGGGAAACACGGTACTCCTTTGCAAGACTGGTGTCAGATTTTCTGTTTTCCGACTATCCCTAATGACTGTTAAAGATCTACAAATGACAGCCGGGACCAACGGTTTAGCGTGCTTTCCGAGGTACGGAGGAGTCTCGGTATGTTAAGATAGTCACCCATCCACAGACCAAACCTCGGCAAGTGTTACTTAACCTTGAAGATCGACCCGTACAATAATATATAATATACGCTTGTTCTTTCTTTCTTCTATTCTATCAATTAATAAATATAAAAAATATAAACACCTTAATTGATTGTAGAAACAAACAAGTTTAAGTCACTGATTTGATGGAATAAAAATTGAACTTCAAAAAATTTGCTTAAACGTAATAAATAAGAGTGTTAATATTCCTTATCTTCATTCAAAGTTTGAAAGAAGTCTGTTTCGCAGAAATACAACTGAGCCTCTAAACAAACTGACATTCGATCAGCGATAACGATTTACGAATAGAGTCAACTATGTACAGGGGAGAACTATCTATCTGTTTATTGGGGTATGGTTTCCGCACTTAGTCCTGATGTTTGACCATTGTGCGTGAACCATGGCGGCCGTCTTTCTAACCAGCCAACCTCCCTCCAGAAGCAGATCAGTCCTCTCAGTGTGTCCAGGAAATCTGTAAGCGAATTCAGTGTCCCTATTATTTGCTTCCGTATTTCGGCGACATCTGTGCACTCAAGGAGCATGTGCGAGCAGTGCCCGGTGATTGGATTAGACTCCAACTCCAGTTCCAGCACTTGTCTTTGATCCGTCAGTGTAGATTCTCAGCTGTTTGGGACCTGAGTGGTTATCTAATTCTTGTGTTAGCACTATGTTGTAGTGCTTTTGAAAATGGTACGTCTTTTGAGCTTTTGGTTTGACATCCGCTGTCAAAAAGTTTCATGGTCAATAAAAGCATTTCGATCGTCACTAGTTCCGTTAGAATGTCGCTTTGTCTAAATTAAAAATAAAAAAAATCTTTAGTTCGGATTGGCAACATCATATGCGTTAGTAAACAAAAAAATAACTTATTCCTATATTAGTAAACTTATAATCTACATATTTAGAAACTAGGCTGTTGTTGGAAATGCGTCTCCGAACACCATCACCTAACAAAGGAGAATCGTATTTCCCCGCTATGGTTTTGAGGATGGAGTTGGAGCTGAGCCGCACTCTGCAGAGCAAAGAGGCAGATTTATGTCTGAATGGCTTGGAAGCCATCGATGTGTGCTTGTGTAAACATACCTGATGCACTACAGAAACATAACAGCCCCATCAACATCCCCCCCTGGTACTATTTTTATATTAGGTTAAAAGAACAGCAATCAACTGAAGTAATATTCTTATAACTATTGTGTTCCTGCAGTTACGTTCTCACGCGAGCCAGAGGTAATTAAAGGAAACAGTTTCGCAGCGTGCTGCTAGACGTACGTCACCGATCCATCACTAGACATGCACTGCGAGCTCTTCTTCATTGAAAGTTGGAAACGTTCTAGCTTTAATATACCTAAAGAAACACCACTGCTCTTAAAATGTTAATGGAAAACATCGTGAGGACATTGGCATGCCATAAAAGACCAGACATATGAACGAATAATACCAGCCGCACAGGTCGATCTTCAAGGACAAGTAACGCTTGCCAAGGTTGGTCTATGGATGGATGACCATCTCAACATACCGAGACTCCTCTATGCCTTGGAAAGCACGTTTAGCCGTTGGTCCCGGCTGTCATTTGTAGATCTTTGGCAGTTGTTACAGATTGACAGAAGCCAGAAAATCTGACTCCAGTCTTGCCAAGTAATACCATGTTACCCAGTTAATAGGATGTGGAGGTATTTAGGTGAATCCGGTTTGACTGGAGGCCGACCCCAATGTAGTCGGAAAAAGGCTAGGCAGATGATGATAATACGAAGATAGGACATCCACCAATGGATGCCTTCTCCTTTCACAAAGAGGAGGTCTGTGTACCAGCAGTGAAAACGTTTAAAGCTGATCACACTAATATTATAAAGGCGAAATTTTGTGAGTGTGTGTTTGTGTATGTTTGTTACTTTTTCACGCGCAAACGGCTGGACCAACTTTGATAAAATTTGGTATTCAGGAAGCTGACACCCTGGATTAACACATAGGCTTTTATATATGTATATACTAGCTGCGCTGGTAACACCGCGGGACGCAGCTAGTTATGAATAATTACGTAAATTAGTCACTGAAATCGTTCACGAAAATATGTCACATAAACGCATACTCATCTCATGAGCTCATTACTATCGAATAAACAATAATATACCTACCTATGTAATTCACATAAAATGATGAAACATTATTGTAGCTTGGTTGATACATTACAAAAGTAAATTTGTTAATTCACTTCAATTCAAACAAAAGAAACTCCTCAACATAACATACCATTTTATACCGATATACGAGTACCACTTAGCAACACACTAATCTACCCTCAACAGAAATAATAAAACATATTTTCATTCCCACAACCTGAATAAGGGTTTTCCACCTAAACATTATTAACCTCCGTGCCTCAGGCGCCTTTCTATCATCGGGTATTAAGAGATAAGCCCTGCCACGCATTGTGTTCAGCGTGATAATCGTTTGTGACAACCCTAAAGCGTTCGACGGCTCGTATGTACTTACATGCTCGGTTTCTGTCGGCGAAAGTATATTATTATTTGTATAGGTACTCAATTTCGAAATAGTTATTTGTAACTAGGGTTACCAACTTTTTGTACGAGAAAAAAGTATAATAAGCTTGGAGAAATATAATAAACAGTATTTTAGAAAATAAAACAGTACTTTATTTTGTTTCAATTAAAACTTTCTGCCTGCGTCTGTGTTTCCGAACGCATAGAACCCTAATCTCTTCAAAATTAGAGTGAACAGGCTTCTTCTGGGTTAGCTCGATCCATCGTCGACTTTGTCTCTGTCATCTATGACCTAGACTAGAGTCAAGAGCAAACCCATATTAAATTAAATCTAAAAAAAAAAACACATTTTTGGAGCTCTTAAATATGTATGTTTCTCCACCATTTAAGTTAATATTAATGAAATAACTAATAAGCAAATTTTTTATTGAATCAACAGAAACAATAGTAATATAATTATAATTATGACTCGAATACCAGCGGTTATAAAAACAGTATTATGTATAAAAAAATTTTCACAGAACAGTAAAAATTATTAACGAACGAATAAAAGTATAATAATATTTTCAGCAGTATTGTTGGGAACCCTATTTGTAGCTCCAACTTCGGGTTTTCAATTTTATCAAATTTTAGTCTTGGATACCAACAACTTGAATGTACAATATCCAATACTGTACATTCAAGTTGTTACCTCCAGGCTGTCCAGCAGTGCCTCAAAGAGATGTCAGTATAGGAGAAGGGGCCCGCTAGAGCCAGAACCTACCAGGGTTGCGGAATTAGTTCAAAAGAGTTACCGCGGCCCTGGAACGCAAAAGGCTTTAGAAGGAACACGGTTAGGTTTTAGTCAGTAAGAGTCTGACACGTCCTTCCGCTCCACCCAGAGCGGAAAAATTATTTGATGATTTCCCATCCTTAAAAAAAAAGGCTGTCCAGCAGTGCAATTCAATAAACATATCGATGTGAAAGCTTGGGTGAAGTGATCATGAAGTAAGCCGTCAATCCGTGCAATCAAGATGAAATCGACCCTCTGGTTCCTGTTAAGTTGCGTGACACCTTGACTCGGTAAATCGTTGTTTCTAGCCAGTCGGCTTATTCTGTCAACGTCTCACAGTGTAAACTAAAGTGGAGTGAACTGTCATTCTATCTTGTTTGTATGGATTGACAGCTCACTTCATGTTGACTTCGCCTAAGCGTAGGGTACACTGTGAGATGTTTACGGAATTGCACTGCTGATCTCTCTCCGGTTGTGTCCGATTGCCATCCTATCGGACTACGACAGTGATGGAAGGAGGTGCATCTGTGTTTACGCACACTTGTGTACTAAAATAGTCGGTGACATTGGCCGCCGTGACCGTTATAGGTCAGGAGGACTATTATGGTAAAAAGATTGCCAAATTGGCTACTGAATATTTCCAAACTCAGAGCCACACTGAGCCATTTTAACATCTAGAATCGACTGCACCGTATAGAAATTGGTCTTTAACAACACCGATAAATAACCTGAAACTGTGTTTGAAACTTATAAATTAAGGCCACGTACAACCGCTGCGTTGAACCCATAATATTTCATATGTCTAATGGTGCAGTCGCAACAAATGTGCCAGTCAGATGCTTGATCGATGTTCCTTTGTTTTTAAATTATAAATTGCAATGCTTTTACAAGCGTGATGTGTCGTTGGATGGTGTTAAATTTGTGGTAGTATGATGTATGAGTGCCCCTGGGTGTTAGCTTTATGAGGATTTTTGAAAGTCGATAAATACCCAATCATAAATGCGTTGCTACCACTCTAAAACCGCGACCCTAAAGGTACCCCTCGCGCGTGTATTTATTATTTACGTAACTATTTTGATACCAATTAGTATAATTCGTGTTTGCGTTGTTTTTGGAGCTGTGATGTTGGTGCATGACACATCTATTCATGTTTATTTAGTATAACAAAACTGAAAATAGTTTGTTCAGAATTAGTTACAGAATCGATTGCAAATCATTTTCACACCATAAGTATTAGAAATTTCAAGTTGGACACTCATTGCGAATCAGCTGTCGCTATCATCCGAGCACGACATAGATCACTGATAAGGGCACAGTGACAACGCGAGGGCATCCCCGCGCGCTACCCACATACGAGTACCACTATGGCTAGTGGAAATCGCCCAGAAGCTAGAGGTCGAGACAACACAACTTTGTGAGTGTTCATGATACTTTCTTGTCATTTTTAGAAATAATGTTGTATTATAATGCGCCATTGTAAATATCTCAATTCGTTACTAGGCAATGTCATGGTATGTGCATATGAAATTGTGGAGGTTGATCAAAATCTCGTGAAGAATGTTTAGAGAAGGTGTGAATTGAATATGGATGGATAGTATGAGAAAAGTGGAAAACTAAAGAAACGATTAATGAAATGTGTGAAAGATGATATGACTAGAGAGAGGTTGACTGATTATTTACCAGTGATCGGCATAGGTAGTTCTAACCATTCCCGGGATTTAGTGACCGTTATCTTAACATGGATATGTCTTCCAGTAAGTAATAATTATGGCAAACAGCACCACGCGGGACCAGCTTATACCGGAAGTGAGTAGTTTGATATGTTGCCGTGCATTATATACTCATCATATCTTAAACAGTTCAACTTCTAATAATATATCGACATTCAGAAAAATATTCCCGGGATTCCCGGGGCATGTCCATATTAACATTATCATTCACATTGAATTTTTGAGGACAAGCTGAACCAACCTTTTCGTCCGAAAAACGGCTTTTAATATAATTTCAAAAATAAAAATTTCACATCAAAGAAACACTCGGTTTCACTTTATTTTGAACATAGAAAATTAATTACCTACTCACATTGAAATCTACATAATATCATTCTCGACGCATATCTTTTAATATTATTTAAATTTAAAAGTAGCTCATACTTTTAAAAAGTGTATTTGGTGCGCTTCTGATGTTGGTGAAATTATAATTAAATTAAAAATGTTAATGCAATTAAGAGTGCAGTGTTGCCAAATGTATGTAAATATTTTAGTTTTTACTTCGCGGCGTGTAAAATGTTGTAATGTCGTTGTGTGATACTATGTTTAACTAAATTAAGATGTTTAAATTACTGTCGGAACAGGACGATTAGAGATGGTCTGAAACAATGTAGGTAATAGGTATAGTAGGCGCCAGATAATCGTGGAATAACGGTCATTGACCCACCTACAATTATTGACATTTTTAATTTGAAAAACGGAATTAATGACACAAAGCTGTCCCGAATCATCATCTCTCGTGATCCTTAACATTGTCTAATAATGAAAAACGATTCATATTTAATTGTTCAGGTACCTATGAACAGTTATTAGGGAAAGGTCAATATACTTTATTCCACATTTATCTGGCGCCTACTATAGTGATAAACAATGCATCTAAATCTGTACCTTGGTAGGCGCTCACTATAGGATATAGGTTAAATCTTAGTAAAGTTCTGAGAGTGACAACGATTGTCGTCAACCAAAGGTTTGTGTTGAAAAACCACGTCACAGTTCGGTAACGTAACACGATCTCACACGTTCGTACTTTCCTCGGATTCATTTAGTTATCGCTGTTGAGAGCTAACCCAGGTTAAAATAGAAATCGCTATGACAAGCATTACATGGCAGCATAAAATTAAAAAATACGCACCAAATAGTGACAGTCATAACAGCCATTAATAAAAACAAAAAAAAAAAAACAGTAAGTACAAATCCTAATCACATTTCTGACATTAAACACAACAATGCACGAATTCGCATCGTAACACGAAAAGACGGACGGCAATTTTTTTTCCTCCGTAAATAATATATTACAAGAGATAGCCCGAGAAGCAGCCAGCTTGTTTTAAAGCTGTCTCCGCATAAATCGCCCGTTACCAGTTTAACTGTTCCAACAAATTGCTGTGTCTACAATTTTCTGAATCCAGTTTTTCAGTGTCCGATTTCTTGAGGATTAATATTCGCTTTTTTGTTGTGAGTTTAAGTGAGTTTTGTACTGGGTTTATTTTTATTGTGTAGTGGGTTAGGCTTTGTGATTTTATTATTAATACTTCTCTCTCTCTCTCTAACGACATAGGCTCCCTTTCTTCTTTCCAATTTCTGTTTTTAGTAATCTGCACTCAATGCTTTAGCTATGGAGTCATCTCTTCATCTCCTTGTTGGCTAATCGCATTGACGGTTCTACGATTTTTAAAACCATAGAAACTGCTTAAAATCATGTGCTTTAAGACTTTAATGTTAAAGATCTCTGCGGATTAGTGTTATGTCATTAAAATGATGAAAGCCCGTATATAGAATGCTATGTTTCTTTTTTCTAAAGATAGCTACATGTTTGACCACTATCTCACCTGATGGTAAGCGATGATGTGGTCGAAGATGGGGCACGCTATTTAATTTTTTTTTTTGTTAAATATTATTGTACATTTTGACACTACAAAGAAAAATATTAAAAGTGAAAATAGTAAGTTACTTCCATTATCACTAACCAAAACAAAACTTAACCCCCCACCTTCCTTTACCAACAAAAACATGCATATTTACTTTGTCTACTTATCACTAAACATCTTTTACTTTGTACCCAAACACGCTGTCAAAAATCGATAGAAACTGATTATGCTCGCCCTAAAATACTCCAATTTCACAAGACTTTGTCATCAAGAAAGTACACAAAGGATAATCGTCGCGACTGTACTATAATGATAGTGAAATCGAACATTCGTGTTGGACCATAGAGCTGGGAGACGAATCGGTGGTTACTGCTAGAAAATACATTATTTACACTTCCCATACTGACAAGGCGTGTCAGTGATTGTCACCGATTACTTATAGAAACTGACAGACCGGGAACTCTGCCTATGGTTGTGACAGCCACAGATTGTACTCAGTGTTACTCCGCGAGCACCAATATTACTTATTTTTAAATCGCCTTTTCTCTCATTTGGTATTCAGGGACCGCAAATTTTCGAGTTGAAAATTATGCCCACTGTGACACTAAGCGTAAGGAGTAGTCTCTTTCTAATTGTGAAATAATTTTCATAATCGGAGCATTACTATCAGGCTTGATTCTGAAAATTTAGAATAGGATTTGAATTTGATGGAAAAACAAATGATTCAAAAAAGGATTCGTTCAGCAAGTTTATCTAATAATAAAAAAACTATTTATCTCTTTTATATTACTTTAGATTATTATCTCTAGTTGCTGCGGGCGCGACAATTCGAAGCTCTGTGTTCAAACAATACGTAGGTACAGTGAGGTACAACGCTGTTTGCTTGCCAACACTGTAATTATTTTAAATCAATAACAATTTTGTGTCCGTCACGCAATGGTTGCGTGACGCGGGCTTGAGAACGGCGCTGTGCTTTGAAGATTTAGCTGAATATTGTAGGTTTCTGAGAAATAGGGGTTCTTGATAGCGTTTATTTGTAGGCTTTGCTTTTGATATCGCCCGGAGGACACGGTGAAGCATACGGTGGAGATCTGCCCTGCTTGGGCTGAGCACCGCCGTGTCCTCGTCGAGGCGATTGGCGGCGGCAACCTCTCGCGTCCGGCCCTGGTTGAATCCATGGTCCGGAGCGAGGAGGCTTGGGAAGCGGTCACCTCCTTCTGCGAAGCAGTAATGCTAGCCAAGGAGGAGGCGGGCCGCGCGAGGGAAAGGCAAGGCCTTCTCCCCAACCGCCGCTACAGGAGAAGACGCCCCGGGCGTCGGGAGTCGCAGGGCGATCCCCGGCCACCGTAGGCGCGGGCCTGCGGACGGCGAGCATTGGGTGGCTCGCTGTCCGATCACCACCAGGCCCGGGTCGATGGCGCGTTGTGTTTCACGCCCGCCTCAAAGAGATGTCAGCAAAAAAGACGGGGCTCGCTAGGGCCGGAGCCTGCCAGGGTTGCGGAATTTGTTCGAAAGAGTCACCGCGGCCCTGGAACGCAAAGGGCTTTAGAAGGAACACGGATGGGTTTTAGTCAGTAAGAGTCTGACACGCCCTTCCGCTCCACCCAGAGCGGAAGAAGTCATTTGATGATTTCCCATCCTTAAAAAAAAAAAACGCTACTACTAGACATATATTTTAAGTTTTTAACAAAAATGAAAAGGAAAGAAATGTGTAATATTTAAATCATATTTTAATGCAGCAGTGTAGTATGAACTCGTTGCCAATTCTTTTTGTGGTGCATGATGCAATGGCGGACCGTCAGATTTTAGCTACCGCAAACATACTTGCACTTACTGCAAGTTAATCCTACTAATATTGTAAATGCGAAAATTTGTGAGACTGGATGGATGGATGTTTGATACTCTTTCACGTCTAAACGGCTGAACTGATCTCGGCACAGAGGTAGATTATAGTCTGGAATTACACACAAGATACCTACTTAATTTTTATACCTTTTTTTTAGGATAATTTCCGACATTAACGCGGGCGGAGCTAGGGGCTAGTTTATTTATAAAGTTAACATCCTATCTTATTGTTTTTTCTTTTGAAAATGTACACCAATATTTTAGTAGGATCCTGTTCAATAACTAAGTTTTATAAATCGGTGGTCTTGACTAGACGATGTCATCCATACTGGACACAGCAACTACTTATATCTATCGTTTTCGGAACATCAACGCCTTTTGTGACAAACTAACCCAAAACCCCTTAATCAAATCATTCTATACTTAATCGACTCAAAACTCACGAAATTCAAAATAACTTTTGAACATCAAGTTTTGTCTTCACAACAAAATGTTGTACTGACTTACAGAGACAGACCAGGGAAACACCTTAGCAGCCGTTGCTAGAGACGGCATTGGCAACACTTTCTTTACAAACCAGTGGTGCTATTCTGTAAAAACTCATCGTGTAAACTTAGCTAAAGTGAACATGAAGTGAGCAGTCAATCCATACAAACAAAATGGAATGGTTTTTCACCAGCTCACTCCACCAAAGTAACACTTTGTTTACATTTTGTGTTATTCTGTAAAAATCTCATCGTGTAAACTTAGGTGAAGTGATCTGTCAATCTATACAAACAAAATGGAATGGTTTTTCACAAGCTCACTCCACCAAAGCAATACTTTCTTTACATTATAAAATTCTCATCGTGTAAACTTAGATGAAGTGATCATGAAGTGAGCTGTCAATCTATATAAACAAAATGGATTGGTTTTTCATAAGCTCACTCTACCAAAGTAAAATTTCCTGTACATGTTGTGCTATTCTGTAAAAATCTCATCGTGTAAACTTAGGTGAAGTGAACATGAAGTGAGCTGTCAATCCATGCAAACAAAATGGAATAGTTATTCATTTAACTCACTCCACCAAAGTTTCCACGGTGAGATGTTTACAAAATGGACCAACAGGTGTTTCAGTGGTCATCATCGTTGATTTATAGAAATTGGTGGACTGCACGTGACGATTATACTACTGGCATTTTTTTTTAAGGGTGGGTAATCAATAAGTGACTCCTTCAGCTCTGGGCGGGCCGAGTGTCAAACTCTTAGTGACTAAAACCCATGCGTGTTCCTCCTAATGAATGCCCTTTGCGTTCCAGCGGCCTCTTTCAAACAAATTCCGCAAAATTGGCAGGTCTACTGCCCTGACAGCTGAAACTTATGTTCAGTGCAACTGTGGTGAGGACAGTATTATCAATCCTTAATTTTATAAATGTAAAAGTGTGTCTATTTAACTATAACGTTTTGACTTCTAAAACGCTGAACAGATTTTGAGGAAACTTGGCACACAGATCTAAGCTAAAAAAGCTGCGGGCAGATGCTAGTTAGTAATAAATTAATGGCGGCGCTAGTACCATTGCCATTTCGCCGATTCCTTGTTCTGTGGTTTCAAAACTTCCTGCCAGTGACGCCCAAGAGAAGTTTGCTGTATTGAGTATAAGACGTTAATACAATAATTAGAGCAAGTTAGTGTGGTGTATACGTTTCTGAACCCGGATGTTCTGGTGAAACGGCAGTTGAAACTAAACTATCATTAGTTAAGTTGAACTCCAGATACTAGGTAAAGTGACATTTAATCAATGATGACAATGATTATTATTCAATAAAATATTATAGCACTTACAAATAAGTGTGTCCTGACTCCTGAGTCGCCCTGGTCAGAGTACCTGCCAGGGTAGCGGAATTGTTCGAAAGAGTTACCGCGACCCTGGAATGCATGTTTTCTATTCTATTATAGTCAAGGGGTATTTGAAGGAACACGGGTAGGTTCTAGTCAATAAGAGTCTGACACTCCCACCCACTGCACCCAGTGCGGGAGAAGTCATTTGATGATTTCCCATACACAAAAAAAGGTACTCACCTGTATTTCAGGAGCTAGGAGCTTCAGGTTGGTATAAGCTGGCATAAGCTAATGAATTGCTTATGCCACTAAAAGGGGTAGTAAATATGAAGCACTTTGATAGTGCTTTGATTGATAGTTCTAACTATATCTTGTATCCGAAAATATCGCCACCTGCTACTATTTTTTTTGAAATCTAAACGGTATTTGCTCAATAAAATATTACAGACTTAAATCAAGACAACACAAATAAACGTGGTCTATATTACAGCAATCGACCTGGATCCACAGCAATAAATTAAAGTTCTATAACCGAGAATTGTTCATGATTGTCACGATAGGCAAATGTTGGTAGTAACTTAGATAAGGTAGTGCCTCTAAAGTGTTTTTTTTAAACGATACCGTTTCTTCTAATATAAAAGACTGGGCGCCAAATTATGACGTTTTAAACGATCTTATATCCAGTGCGGGATGGAGACGGAACTATATAAGAGGCATATAGTAGAGGATCCCAAGTAAGATCGACCTTCACCCACTTGCTTATCGGATGAAAATTATATTTTATCAAATAAAATATGTTTCTGAACATATAGCAATAGGGTTGCCGTAAAAAATATGGTCACAATAGACCATAACCGAACTGGTCTGAAACCTTTAATTCTTATTTATTTGTAGAAGATGCTTCATTCGGGTGGAGTGAAAAGTTAGAAGTAAGAATTGATCTTCAAGGCTAAGCAACGCTTACCGTGGTTAGTCCGTAAATGGATGACCATCCATTGACAGCCATAATAGGTAATCATCATCATCATCTGCCTAGCCTTTTCCCAAATTTATTGCGGTCAGCTTCCAGTCAAACCCGATTCAGCTGAATACCAGTATTTTACGTAGAGCGGCTGCCAACCAGACCTCCACAACCCATTAACTCGGCAGCACGGCAAGACTAGAGTCAGTTTTACTGGCTTCTGACAATCCGTAACAACTGCCAAAGATCTACAAATGACAGCCGGGATCAACGGCTTAACGTGCTTTCCGAGGCATGGAGGAAACTCGGTTTTGTTAAGATGGTCGCCCATCCACAGACCAACCTAGGNTACGGCAAGACTAGAGTCAGTTTTACTGGCTTCTGACAATCCGTAACAACTGCCAAAGATCTACAAATGACAGCCGGGATCAACGGCTTAACGTACTTTCCGAGGCATGGAGGAAACTCGGTTTTGTTAAGATGGTCGCCCATCCACAGACCAACCTAGGAAAGCGTTGCTTCACCTTGTTCGACCCGTGCGGCTGTCATTCTATAGCCACGAGCTCTTCAGCCGTAATAGGTCAGAAGTCACAAAATTACCACCACCACTAGTTCCAAGAGGTACCGTGACACCTAGTTACTTTCAGTTCAAATGCATAGGTAGTCGCTCAATGTAAAATACTGGTACTCCGCTGCATCCGGTGATTAAAGACTATTCAGACGACTATTTTAGGCTTGAAAGTTGAGAAAAGGCTTGGCAGATTGATAAAAAGCCTAGGCAGACTACTAGACTAGGCTTCATAGTTGAAAAGAGACTAGGCAAATTAATTAAAAGACTAGGCAGACTACTAGACTAGGGTTGAGAAGAGACTAGGCAGATTTATAAGAAGATGCTTGTATAAAGGAGTTTGACTACAATTACAATCTCTATTACTGTGTATAGTGATNACTTGGCAGATTGATAAAAAGCCTAGGCAGACTACTAGACTAGGCTTCATAGTTGAAAAGAGACTAGGCAAATTAATTAAAAGACTAGGTAGACTATTAGACCAGGCTTCGCAGTTGAGAAGAGACTAGGCAGGCTACTGGACAAGGCTTCATAGTCGAGAAGAGACTAGGCAGGCTACTGGACAAGGCTTCATAGTCGAGAAGAGACTAGGCAGATTGATAGAAAGACTAGGCAGACTACTAGACTAGGGTTGAGAAGAGACTAGGCAGATTGATAAGAAGATGCTTGTATAAAGGAGTTTGACTACAATTACAATCTCTATTACTGTGTATAGTGATAGTATCGCTAGTAGTAAGTAGTTCCAAAATAGCAGCCGGCCTCTTCGGTAGGGTAGTATATTCAGTCTATCGATTTTCAATTACCGTCCAATTATGAAGCCTCTTTATCGTGTGATTTGTGTTTCCTTATTTCCCTATAATTTATGAAACTCCAATTTTGGACGTAATTTTCTGATAAAGTCTTTCGAGTTTTAACAAGCATAGCCTACAGAGTTTTGTTTACAATTTTATTGGTTTGTTCCCTTTTTTGGGTGAACAGCTCGTGACTAAATTATAAAAGCCGCACGGGTCGATCTTCAAGGTTAAGCAACGCTTGCCGAGGTCGTTTTGTGGATGGGTGAACTTAGTATCTTAGCATACCGAGATTCCTCCGTGCCTCAGAAAGCACGTTAAGCCGTTGGTCCCGGCTGCCATTTGGAGGTCTTTGGCAGTCGTTACGGATTGTCAGAAGCCAGATTAGTGACACCAGTTTTGCTAAGTAGAACCGTGTTAATGGGTTGTGGAGGTCAGGTAGGCAGCTGCTCCACGTAAAATACTGGTATTCAGCTGAATCCGGTTTGACTGGAAGCCGACCCCAATATAGTTGGAAAAAGGCTAAGCCGATGATTTTCCTTTTTTTGGTCTAAACACAGTATCCTGTCAGTGAAATTTAATTTAAGGAATAACTTCTATGTATCTGGTAGGTATGTGAATAAGACGTATCTGGGGCATTCATTTTTCTTGTGTAAGAGAGAGACGGAGCTATGTAGGAAGAATAGCACTATTCCTTTTTCTACAACGAAACCCTTATGGGATTAAGAATGTGGTAAATGATTTTGGCAACTGATGTTAGCTGGTTTTTTTTTAATATGGGTTTGCTCTTGACTCTAGTCTAGGTCATAGATGACAGAGACAAATTGACGATGGTTTCATGAAAGTAGGTACTTGTACATAGTAGTTATCATTATGTATGTTAGTTCTGCATACCCAAACAGCTTCTTGTTACATTTCGAATTTTATTAGCATAATTATCATTTTTCCACGGCATGATCTGTTCGAACATATACATAAAATTCTTCCGTTACTGACTGACTGAGTAAGTGACTGACAGACAAGGTACAGCTGAAACTACTGGTCGTAGAAAGCTGAAATTAAATTAAAGCACTAAGAGAGGATTTCCCGAAATTCCTACGGGAACGGGAAACGGTGTATTCGCGTACGAAGTCGAGGGCAAAAGCCAGTAGGAACATTATAAAGTCCGCGCGAAAGCAGGACGCGAAATAAAAAACAACTAGACAGTATGACGCCTTTCCCAAGTATTTTCTTACATGTAATTATAACCCATTATAACAACAACGACTTTTTCCAGGCTTATTGACTTCATTTAAAAACCAGTAAGTACTAGAAGGACTAGGTTTCATTATTCCTTCGCACGACCTGTTATTAAGTCGTAAATATCTTCATAATTGCCTCACGGCGTGCCTTTAACTATGATACAGAAATAGCTAACAGGCTTATTAAAATATTCTTTGTTTATTAACTTGTAGAGTTAAGTACCTACTGATGACAGGCATTTTTAATTCGTATTTTCAAGCTTTGGTTTGTTTCAAGTCATCATCATCATCATCATCATCATCATAT